>VYZQ01010486.1:0-24449 GCA_013400655.1 Mystacornis crossleyi
TTTTTTGCCTCCCTTAAAACAGTTTCTGGCCCTTTGGGAAGCACAGAGCACTGTGTGTAAACTGCTGGTCTAAACCAACAAAGCCTATTGTAACAAATAACAACAATGAATAAATAGAGAGTAGGAAAATGTTTTCATTTTAGAATTGAGAGGAGAGGACACTTGCAAAACACTGTCATGAAGCTTGTGACATGACTGGACTTTTTCCTAAAACCTCAAAGCTCTCAGGATCATGGTTGTTCATTCCTGGAGAGAAATAATGAATAACAGGATGTTGTTGAGAGCTCAAATAATCACAGACTCTGGAACATTAATGGAACTGTTGTCTAAAACAAAGGAGCTGTTCCAGACAGCTGGAAATGCAGTCCTGAGTTTAATTTGTCACAATGCCTGCAATTTTTCTAGCCTTGTTTCGACAATCATTGCTTGCAAAATAATCATAACGGAGGATGACTTGCATGTTCTTCCAGTGGGTCAGGATGGTTTGTGGAAAACAAAACTAACAGTGAGGAGCAGAAATGCCGAAGTGCTCTCAACTTCTTCTCAAAGCCATCATTCTGCGCAGCTGCTGTTCCCTACATCCAATGGGTGTCTCGTGGAGTGGTTTTAAAAGCAGAATTTACCAGGGCCACACTTTAATGCAGGAATGAGCAAGGGCCTTTAATACAGGGCCAGTGTGTTATTTGGGTTAAAGATTTGAGAGGAAAATTTAAACACTTGGAGCCAGATCTCCCTGCTCAGTTTGGAGCTGGTACAGGTTTTATCCCAAGGCATGAATGCAATTCCTGGCACATGGAGTGGCAGTTTGGTGTGCCACCCTAATGTCACTGCCCCGGCCATCACTTCTCAGGCCCCATCTGGCTTTAGTGGGTGCTGAGCAGTCATTTAGGGTCTGCCTGAAGTCTCTGACCTGCGGGGCTGTGCCTGACTCCCTGTGTCACCCCCTGGTCTTGCGGCACATCCCATCCGGGTGTATGTGCTGGGATGTTGTGGGGAAGTTGGGAACTGACGTTGTCAGCAAAGCCCAGATGGGGGTGGGGGTGTGTTCTCAGGAACTCTGGTAGCTCATAAAACAACAGCACTTGGGAGCAGGGAGCCACCAAAACCCAAACCTCTCTGCACTTGCGTGTGATTGTCAACGTCCCATCCTGTGACCCCCTCCCAGAGGGCAGGAAGGAATCTCAGCGCGGGAGAAGAGAGGTCAAAATCCCATTTTTTCCCTGAGTCACAATTGTCCTGCACCTCAGAGGAAGGCAAAGCCGGCTGGCACAAGCAGGGATAGCAGCAGCTGAGAGCCAAATGCTTTGCCCTGTTGGGTTTTGGGGAAGGAGAAGGGATTATAATGGTAAAAAACGGGGCAAATCACTGAAAACAGCCATTTCTTAGCCCCTACCCATGGTTCCCACAGGCCTGGAGGCACCAGAGGATGAAAGGGAGAGGCAGTGACAGCGAGGCCTGGATGTCCCATGCCTTTGTTCCAGAAATTCTGCATTTAGCTGTAGTGCAAGTCAGGGCAGGATGTGGCTGTGAGCAGTTTGGAGAGAACAGCACATTTTTTCTGTGAATTGTACAACCCCTGACAGAGCAGTCCCTGTCTAGAACCCTGAAGAGAGCCTGGCTCGTTCCCGGGTACATGAGGGGGAATTAACTCTGCTGGGCTTGGTTAAGGACAATTCCCATCATGGTGCTCAGGGCATTTCCTCTAAGAAACACACTCCAACACTAACAGCCTTCTTAAAATGCTATTTTTGAACCTCCTGAAGGGTTCTTGGGAACAAAATCAATTGGAAGGTTAATTTCAATTTGCAGATCAAATGTGCATTTTGATCGACCTGTTTGTGTGGCTAGAAAGGGAATCTTCCCCTCATAAAATGTGATAATCTGCATGCAAAAAAATCAGGCTGTTTCTCTGAGAAGCTGTTATTTTTACCTCCTCACTGTAACATGTTTGACCCTCATGGTCATTTCTATACCCTGACTCCTAATTTTAATTTTCGCCTGTAAGATAATAAAACAAGAGATGCCTGTTGTCAAGTATAACTCCTCTCAGTAATTTAGTTTATAGTGATTAATAAGGGACAGTTCTTTCACCATCTTTTGGGAAGGACAGAGGTAACTCCTCCTGCCATGTATCAGCCTGGATATAATCCTCCCAACCCTTCCTAGGATGCAGGAGGTTGCTGGATCCGTGGAAAACTCCTTTAGAATCCTTGAGAGTCGGAGCTGATGCAACAACTGGCATTGGCAGGATCATGACAGAAAATTAGGGCATGATGGGTGAACTCCTGAAAGCTCTTTTGGCCCAGTTTATTTAAATCCATCTCCGATCCCTCTTTTCATTAAGTTTTAAAATGGATGTTTCCATTTGCAGGTTTTTTAATTTCATGGCAAAACGCCCTTGTGGACACACCTTTAAGTATTCAGTAGGAGTAAAAGCAACTGGGTGTTGCAGAAATTCTGTGGGCTTTGTTGCCATTACACTAAAATTCCACAGAGGAAGAAACTCTTTTTAATACTTCTTTTCCCAACCATCCAGTAACTCCACAGCAGGAATAAAATTCTTTGCCAAGTGCTTTATGGTAGTTCACAGAATCTGTGAGTTAAGATTCAGAGCTGATGTAAATCGATTTCCACTGATGCCTGTGCCGATTTATTTCAGCATACATTTATTCTGATGATTTTAGCATAGATTATCACTGCGCAGAGATTCCCGTATTCCGGTGCCATTTTCCCTCTAGACCTTTCCAGGATATAAATTAAGACATATATATGTTCCTTTAACATGAAATACGTTTTTGCTGCCAAGAGCCTCACAAGAAGTGCTGCAGCAGCTGGCCAGGAAGGGCTGATGGTGATCCTGGCTGGTATTTCCCCCAAATAACAGAAGCCTGAGCATGGGTCAGGGATACTCTGGTCCTTCCCTTTATTAGCACTGATTAGGCAGTGCTCATTAATGTGGCACCTTTAATTTTAGCCTGCTCAGCCCCCTGTGTGCATTAATAGACCTGTGGAATACAAAGTGTGTCAGCATTATCCAGAATCCCATCACCTCCCCCAATATCCCAGCACGGCTGTAGGGCAGCTGGGCCGGATCCAGCCCTGCCAGGATTTAGGAGGAAGTTCAATTCTCTTCTTTCAACAAAGGACCAGACTCCTGCCCCTGATTTTTCATAATTAGTTACTTTTCTTCATTTAACTTGTGGGGGAACTTAGGCAGAAACTAGAGATTCACCAGAGGAATTACTCAGAGACTCATGGAATGGTTGGGGTTGGAAGGAACATGAAAGCTCATCCAGGTCCAACCCCTGCCACCAGCAGGGACACCTTCCACTGGACCAGCTTGCTCCAAGCTCTACCAGAACCATCCAAAAAGAGCAGGATGCACCTCAGTAATTCCAGGCTGTTTCTCACTTGTTCTCATCCCAGCACTGTCCATCAGCTCTTCTCCTCCCCTCCTGACCACCTCCCCTCGAGTGTGTTTATACAACAGGCAATTTCCATTCCCCACCTTTGTTTAGCAAGGCTAAATAAGCCAGTTTGCAACTACATTAATTTTAAAATTATGAATTTTGACAACCTTTTAGCTCATTTCTAAAAGCAAAGAAAACCGGGCATATTGGTGTGGTGTACTGGTGCTAAAGGACACTCTTGGGAGCTCAGTTCTGGTCCTAAACCATGGAAGCTTTAAAAATTTGGTGCTCCGTAGATGTTGCACCTTCAACAACTGTGGGTTTCCAGCCCTTTAATCTCTGAATTTATTTCATTCTGTACTATTTAGGTTCTTGCAACAAGGTGATGAGACAGACAAGCTAAGTGTCACCTGAAGATTGGTTATTGCTTTCTGACCCTAGTCACTGCTGGATCCAAGTTACGGAATATATGATTATGGAATAATCAACGTTCAAGAACTGCTGCTCTGAATTAAGCCCACGTGCAGTAAGGAGCCTCTTAAAAAAAAAAATTGAAATAGGTGTGTTTGGGCAGCTGGGAGGGGCTCTAGGTATGTTAGTGAGCCACTGCCCAAGGCCTGGGTGCCAGCTCCCAACCCTCGGGCAGTGTCTGATTCCCCTCTGGTACTCTCCTACGTGCAAAAAAAGACACAGAACCATTCAGATATGAAACTGGGGAGAAAACGAGCATCAAAGAGAAAAAAAAAAAAGGAACAGTTGCACTGTCTAAATTTAGAGACCTGATGTAGATTCTTGCTGCCATGTTCTGAGCGAAAATATGCTGAGGTTTCAAAATTTCTTCCAGCACACATCAGAGGGTCAGGATAACTCGTTTAGGGTTGTCTATTCTAATCATTAAATCAAAATAAAGCCCTACAGTCTGACAAATTAATCATTTTGCCACTGTCATAATGAGCCACTTTTTCATTTGTGGCTAATTGGGTATTAACTAATTGACATATCAGCTCTTTAAGTGTTGTGTGATGTCCTACCTATACCCAGGAAAAATTCCTTCACTATTTTCCTTAGAGCTTCCTGTCAAGTGATGAACATAAAAGGTCCTGATAGGGGTCTGTTTGAACAGATGTTGTCTTTAAAATGATTTATTGCTCTCCTAGAGCAAAGGTTTCATTTCTTACTGGCTCTGCACGGTGTGTTTGGGTATGTAGAGATCACAGTTTCGTGGCAGGCAAAGCTGCAGCTTGTGTGATGTGGAATTCCTCGTGAGTGAGGGGAGAAGGTAAGTCTTTGGTCATTAATTACCAGTTATAACCTTCAAGCAGAAGTTATTTTGTGGCATCGAGTTAATTGAGTTGAGACGTTAATCTGTGGCGTTGAGTTCTCCAAAAAGTGTCTTGTACCTTACCCCAGCACAGCTGATGCCAGAGGAACCTGCCTGGCCGCGGACCCCACCTCCGTTCCCTGCACTGGGACGAGTGCGCTGTAAACAACGAGGAGATATTTCTGCCATTTAATGCGTTTCTTTCCTTGAAGTACCATCTTATGGAGTTCAGGGACTGAGAACTTTCAGACTCCAGGTGTGACTGAAACATGGCACACGGAGTTGGCAGCACGGGAGTGGTAAGGAATGGCCGAGGGACCCGAGAGGACCCCCACGCCCGGGTGCGTAGCTCTGAGCTCACATTTCCCTGGCACTAAAGCTTCAGGTTAGTGACCACAGGTGTCCGGGGGGGGTTGGATCCGGGCTGGATTTTCTGGACGAGGTGTGGGGGGAAGGCAGACTGGGAAACCAAAGCGTCGGGAGTGGTTTCAAATCTTCATTCCCCGTCCCCCCCCCCAAGTTTGCTAACTGGGAGCGCCACGAAGAGAGGGGTGGGACAAAGAAGATCGAAAGCAGCGAGTTCCCCATGGGGCATCCTCCGCTTTTCCCGTGGGGGGGCTCGGATGGTGGGGTGTCCGCAGCCCCGGGAATGGGAACCCTCCTGCCGGGGCTGCAGACCCGGCGGGGGATCCATGGGGGTGTCCGCAACCCCGGCAGTAGGGGGGTCCTTTTCGCTCCTCCGGGAGGAAGGACCTCGCAGCTCCAGCAGGGCACGGATGGGGGTGTCGGCACCCCCAGGGATGGAAGGGTCGTTCCCGCTCCTCGCGGGATGGGGTGCAGCCTCAGCGGGGGATGCATGGGGGTGTCCGCACCCGCAGGGACGGAGGGATCATTCCCGCTCCTCCCGGGAATCTCGCAGCTCCGGCGGGGGATAAAACGGGCTCCTCGAATCCCCCGAAGGGCTCATTTCGCAGAGCCCCGCGGCTGCCCCGCCCTGCGCTGCAGCTTCGCTAACCCGGGGCCCCCAGGAAGCGGCTCGGTGGGAGCGGGGGCCGGGCGGGCGGTGCCTGGCGTACCCCGATGTATTCCGGTCCGTCTATCCCGATATATCTATCGCAGTCTATCCCGGTGCCTCCCGGTGCTCCCGGTGCGCGCCCCCGCCCCGCGCCCCGCCGCCGGGAGCGCGCACCCCTCCCGCCGCTCATTTGCATTCCGGCGCGTCCCCCGCTCTCCCATTGGGCGGAGGCCGCCCCTGATTTGCATCCCGGCGGGCGCTCAGCCAATGGCGCCGCGCGCCGGGCGGACGGGGCCCGGGGGTGGCGGGGGCCGCATGCGCAGCTCCCGCCCCGCCGTCGCTGGGGCTGGGCCGGGCTTGGCTGGGCTGGGCTGGGCCGGGCTTGGCCGGGGCTGGGCCGGGCTGGGCCGGGCTCCAGGCACAGGGAAGAAAGGGAGACGCGCAGGGCTGGCTGCTTCTCCCGTTCCTGCCATTGCGGAGAGCACGGATCGCCTCCCGCGCCGCGCCGCGCCCCCTCCCCGCTCCCCTTCCCCGGGATCGCAGTGATTTGGCCTCGGGGGATTTATTTTAATTCTGTTTTTTCATAATTTTTTTTTTTTTAATCTACACACCGGTGGAGGGGAGGTCGCGGAGCAGTTGCTGCGCGGGAGACAATAGCGGTGCAGCAGCCGCCGCGCTTCTCTTTAAAAAAAATATAACATTATTGAATAAATACATCGGGGGTTGATTTCCCAAGATGTCTTATCAGGGGAAGAAAAATATTCCGCGGATCACGGTGAGTGGAGCGCAGGGAAATAGCGGCGGGGAAGGGGGAGGGGTGCGCGGGGATGGAGCCCTTTGTGTGCCGGAGCGATGCGGGGCTGGGGCAGGATAATGGGATCAGGGATAATGCGGCGCTTCCTGTGCTGCAGCGCCGGGGGGGCTCGGCGGGGCCGGGGTCGGCAGAGCCAGGGGATGCTGAGCCCCGGCCGGGGGCGGATTCAGCCGCATCGCCCCGCGGTAGCGCAGCGCCGGCCCCGGGAGGGCATCGGGGACCCCCGCGCGGGGGGCTCGGCCCCTCGGGCTGTGCCCGGGGAGGGGTCCCTGTCCTCGGGCTGTGCCCGGGGAGGGGTCCCTGTCCTCGGGCTGTGCCCGGGGGGGCTCTCCTAGCCCTCGGTGTGTGCCTGGGAGGGGTCGGTGCCTGCCCGGGGGCTCCATCCCCGCCCGCCCCAGCCCGGCGAAGGGCGGCTCCGGGCGGGGGGATAAGCCCGAGACCCCAATCCCCGCCGGGCTGGCGCTGGGGATTTTCCAGGGTCGCCTTTTCTTCCCCAGGAAGCTTCTGGCAAGGCGCAGGTTTCGGTGCGACCCTGGGGGAACAGGGAAGGAGCCGTTATATAAACCCCTCCCTCGGTCTCCTTGTTGTGGGAGCCGATTTAGGGCAGGTATTGCAGATCCAAGGGTACCAACTTTTGGTTACGTAAGCTATCTCCGTCTAACGGGCTGCTGGAGCCGCTTATTTTTTTGGACACGAGTTTTTCATCCTTGGCAGCCGTTCCTCACCATCCCCACGGACACACCCATCCCCTCATCCTCGGGGGCAGGAAAAGGAGCTCTGAAACGGGGCTTTGACGTGTCGGGTTTGGGCAGGAGTCGCTGGGTTGTACAGTTGCAATGCTTAAGGAATTCAGGGGATGTGCAAAATGGTTATTGATAAATGGAGCATCCTTCTTTTTAAAAATTATTTTTTCTTTGCGAAGGGGGGTCAGTTTCCCTCCGAGAGTCCAGTGGTAAAGAGTTTAAAAAGCTGCCTCTGTTTAAAGGGCGATGGAGGTTCCTGCTGAATCCCTGTCACGGGCCAGGAGTAGCATGACGCATTTTTCTTCTGGCTGAACGCTCTGATTTATGTTGTGTGCACCCAATCCTCCTGCAAAGGGGTAGGAAAAATCAGATTCTGCTCCTATTTGCTGTTGTGCAAACCTGGAATTATCAACCGAGGCTAATGCTGGAAGAAGGAGGATAACGGATGTGTGGCTGCCCTGATTTTGCTGCTGAATAGACACAGATTTGGTGGCAGGCCCTCGCAGGGATGCGAGCTGTGTGTGCTTTTGTCTCCAAGGTGGTTGAGATGAGCAGGAGGATTCACCCTGATCTCAGAGCCCTCTCAGGAGCCCAGCAGCAGCCCTGCTTACTGCCAGAAGCATCACTAAAATGCTTCAGGCTGCATTTTTGTGGCCGCTTTATATACATATCTTTTCCCTTCTTCCCTAATCGATGCCGTGTTTTAGGACTCAGGCTGTCGGTGACATCCATGCCCAGGCTTTCTCATTTTAATGGCACAAGGAGGCTGCACTGGAGGTGGGCATCCACACTGCAGTGTTTCTGGAAACGGTAAACATGTAGGACAGTCTGCTGAAGAGGCTGGCATTGAAAGACAAGTGGGTTTTTCACACCCCACGTTAATTTACTCAGCCTTGTTGGCATTTGCAGCAGCTCCTTAATTTAAATTTGGGGGGTTTCTTTGTATTTGAAATCAGTGGCGTTATCCAGGGGAACTCTTCACTGCAGCAGGAGGAGGAAGGAGAAGGAGAAAAAGGAGGGAGACAGACTTTACATCTCCTAGAGGCTAAGCAGTGATATAAAAGGTGGCTATAATGGTATAAATCTGTATCTGATGCAATTCATGGAGTCCTTTTGGTGTTAAAAGAGCCGTGTCAGTTGAGAATTGGGTGCTCCAACTCTTCAGCTTTATTATGAGGAATTTGGAAAAACACCTGATTGTTCCTTCTGTTTGACCAGTGGAGTTGGCACCTCGAAATCAGGGCCCTGAGCACCCTTGTCACGGTTTTATGTGTGTTTTTCTGTAAGTTCTTATATATTTTTTTCTGTAAACCCATGGCATCTCTGAGGTAAAAGTCTAGCTTTTGGTTTCCCCAGCCTTTGGTATGGCTTTGTTCTCTTCCAAAGGCGTTTTTGGGAGGAGGGAAAAAAGAATCCGTAAGTACAAGTGCATATCTGAGGGCCAAGGTGTGGTTTAAACCAAACACTTGCAGCGTGTATGTGCTTTGCTTTAAATATTCATCTGCTGTAAAAATGCATCTGTGATGTGGGGAATGAAGGAACCAGGGGGATGTAGCAGCCACTTTTAACTCTCCTCGCAGTCAGGAGCTCTGCAGTGGGTTTCACTCTTGTTTATGACTACTGCGAAAAAAAAAAACAAACATTTGTTTTTGACCTAAAATCTTGAAGAAGCGAGCTGTAACCTGGGCTGGGATAAAATCACGCTGCCTGGTAGCTGCCTTTTTATAATTACCTTCCTGTTCCTGCCAAACTGTCTTCTAATTTGAGGAATTCTTAATAACCATTTTGTAAATCCTTCCCTTAACCCTAATTTGCTAAATACGTGCTTATTTCCATCTGGTTCTGCAGTGGTGCTCTGGAAAGGCAAGGAAAGGATCCACTGCATCGAAACATCACTAAATCGGCCCAAAGGAGTTTGTTTGTGTTGTGTAACCCCTGGCAACAGACAGGGCCATTTCCCTGACAGCAGTTGACTCACGTTAAGCCAAGTAGTGACTCCACTGTGTGGGTGCATATAGGAAATTTTGCATACAACCAAGGCAGAAAAAAAATCAGAGATGTGGCTCTAACGCATCCCTCCAAGCGTTATTTAGGGCTGCTGCTGCTGCAGGTGATGGTGGCAGGCTGCAGGTAGGAGTGAAGCTGCCAGAGCAGACAAGACCACTGGAACCCACCTCCTTCTCAGTTCTGATTTTTTTTTTTTTTTTTTTGATCATCAGTGTGATGAAAGGCCTTCCAGATGAAATAAAACATTTTATCTTTCCAGTTGAAAGTGCAGCCGTTGACTTGTGTTTTGACGTGTGCTGGTGAATAATGCAGAGGTTTTTGCCTTCCCTCCTCTTTTATCTCTGGAGTGACACTGCAGACTGTCAGCTAACCCACTGAATAATTGTGTCTTGTCTTGTGCTTCTTTTGCTGCAGAGTGATCGTCTTTTGATCAAAGGTGGTAAAATAGTTAACGATGACCAGTCCTTCTATGCAGACATTTACATGGAGGATGGATTGATAAAGTAAGTGAAGCCTCATGGTGGCATCGGGGATGTACAGAAATGCACAGCAGATTGGCTGGAATAGCTTAATCTCAGAGAGCTCTATTAAACTGCAGTGAAAAATGAATATTTCCACCTCTGTGCTGGTGTTTAATGAGGGAGCTTTAAAAGCAGGGTGTAGAATTAAATAAACAACTGGGCCCAAACCCCACGGCTCCAAGGAGGTACTTACATGTGCTTAATTTTAGCCATGTGAGCAGCCCCATGCTGAGATGACACATGTGTTTGAAGTTATCTGTGCTGTAACATTTCACTGAGTTATGACTGCAGATATTTTGAATCCAGAGTTCAGCGTCCTAACACAGTTAATTCTCTTTGAGGCTTGGAGGCTGGACTTAGGTGACCTCTGGAAGTCTCTTGCAGTGCTGACTTCTCTGGGGCTGTGATGCAAGGATCGCTCCAACCCCCCTTCAAGTTAAAAATGACCCTGTAGTGGAAGAGGTTCAGACCTCTTTCTGTGTTTTCAGGCCTGAAACATGCGTTCCTGGCACATTAAATGTGTTACAGATTTCTTTGGAAAGTTACTCCTAGGAAAAAACGGACAAGCCAGAGGTTACAAACAAGGAATTTTCCTGTTCTGGCTAAACAGCCAGCACATGTGCTTTTTAAATCAAGGTTAAAAGTTAAAGGAGCCAGCCAGAGACAGCTAATTAATTGCAGTGTGTCATCCACTACTGCACTGCTAAAAATGGGTCTGTGAAGAGCTGGACTGGAGAGACCTCTGAGGGTCTCACCAGGAATTTGGTAACCAATATCTGCTTGAATTTATGTTCCTGCAGGGACTCTGTAATACTTACACATGAGAGGAAGGTAGAAAATACAGAAGCAAAAAATCTTCCAGTGCTCCCAAACCAATGGTAACATCGAAATTGCTGTTAGAGAGCTTGAATCAAGTGTTGAGCTGCCCCTTGAAAAAGTCCAGCCCCAGTAAAGCTGTGTTTGATGTGGTGATCGTCCATGACCTGCACAGCCCCTTCCAGAGGGGCTCCGTCTTTTCCTTCCTTTAATATTGCCCCAAAGTCCTGAAGGAATTGCACACTTCCCTCGCGATTATGCAACTGCTTCCAGGGGAAGAATAAAACACCCTCAGCCCTGTGTGTGCTGGTCCTGTGCCCTGTTTTGTATGGAAAAAGAGAACTGCAGCCAGGCTAAGTAGCACAGGGTGTTTGTTTACAGGCTGCTCACCTGGGTGTGCCTGACCTGCTCCTCGAAACCTCTTTCCACAGGCAAATAGGGGAGAACCTGATTGTGCCAGGAGGAGTGAAAACCATCGAGGCCCACGGCAGGATGGTGATTCCTGGCGGGATTGACGTCCACACCCGGTTCCAGATGCCGGAGCAGGGGATGACATCTGCTGATGATTTCTTCCAAGGGACCAAGGCTGCGCTGGCCGGGGGCACCACCATGATCAGTAAGTGCCTGCTTTCCTCTTCCAGCAAAGCTGGGCTTTTCTCTGTCCTGGATAAGAACGGGAGCTGTGGGAGTCACCTTGTTCTGGACCAGTGGGTGACGTCTGGCCAGGTTGCTGGGGAAAGCTTGTGGGAATAAGGGTGGAAAAGGAGGACCCCAGGATTTCCCCATCTCGCAGTTGTCACTCATTTCACTTGTCTTCCCTTGCTGGTGGTGTGACTTCAGCAGGTTTTTGGGTCTGCTCCTGCTGGAACTGGTGTTGCGGTGACTTCTGGCTCCAGAGTGAGGGGCAGATCCCCCACATCCCTGTGCCTTGGTCCCTTGTCCGTGGAGAGATATCCACTGTATTTCTCACACACGGAAGCCTGATGCCAGTGTTCTCTGTGTCTCTGAAAACTGGGCCACTTATTTCAGGATCTGCATATGGCCACTTCAGCTTTAGCACCGGGATTTTTGTTAACGTAGTTCCGTTTGTGCTCATCTCCTCCTTTGGAGAAAGAGAGGAACTGGGAAGTGAAAATACCTCAAAATAAAAAAGACAGACAGACTGACTGTTGTGCTGACAGCAGGATTAGACACTCCTGGTGTTCCCTTCTGCCTCTAAAACGCCTCAGGAATGACTTCCAGGCTATCTGTCCCTGCTTGTGTTGGCCACAGGATCTTAAAACTCCACCAGCAAGTCATTGTTGGTAACCTTGTTTGAGCCAGAGGGAAAAACCAAATCCCTCTGTTGCAGGGCAGCTGATCAGGTGTAAAACTCCACCACGATGTCCCAGGCTCTGTTGCTGCATGTGGCAATGAGGGATAAAGGTGTGAAGTGATCCAAAATCTGAGCGTCTCTCAGTCTTTCATGTACTCTGAGGTGCTGCCATTCCACGGGAGGGGAGTTCAGGTACAGAGGAATAAAAGAAGCTGCTTCAGAACAAGTACTAGAGTCTATTGTCCAGTCCGGGGGTATAAAGAGATGTTAGGCACAGCCAGGAGCCAGCTGAACTCTCCTCAGTTCAAACCAAGCTCCGCGTGGACTGGAACATCCTCATCTCCCAGAGCCTGGTCGTGAGCAGTCCTTGATCCCTGGCCTGGTGGGTGGACTTGGATTGATTGACAGGAGCCTGGAAGTAGGTCTTGGTCTGATGCTTCAAAGAAATAATCTTAAAATAACCCGGGAAATTATTTTTCATGTCATTATCACTTCAGACTGTGAGGTTTGTGGCTGAAGGTAACCTCAGGCACACAGGGGATGTGGCTGTGGATGGTCCCTTTGTGCCAGGAATACCCAGTTCTCCTTCAAATCTTTGCTGTCAGTTTAAATAAACAGCACTGAAATGGTTTTTTATTTTCAGCCTCAGTTCATTGACTTTGTTTCGTTGGTTGTTCCTTTGTTAGGAGTGTACCTGGTTCACACTTGAATTATTGTTTTGTTCTTCCTTGTTAAGTTGAATTAGATCAAAATAACATTCTCTGTCATCTGCACGTGACCTTCCAGCAGCACTATTCCCCTCACTGGCACTTTTTGAAAGTAGAAATTGCTTTGGAAAAATTTTTTTTGGAGTAGCCCTTTACTTTGGTTGCCTAATTTTACCTCTGCAGAGCCTCCTGCTTCAGAAATGCTTTATGTGTGTAAATATTTATTGCCTTTATGGCTCTAGTACCTGAATATCTCACTAATGGTGAGATAACACTTTTCTGAGTTAGGGAGGTGGGAGGAGAATCCCCCATTTTACAGGTTTTCCTTTTACAGCTGTGAAAATGAGCATAATTTGGATTATGACCGTGAGCAAACCACTTAGAGGAGGCTGGTGATTAAACTTGACCATCCTAAGTATCTCAGATTAAGACACCAAAATACAAAATCATCTCTGAACAACAAAAAAAATCTTCCTAAGACTGCAGCGAGGACTAACTGGACTAAACAGGATGATGGAGAGACATTTCTGATTGGGTGGGAATCAGCAGCTGGAGCAGTGGAAAGCAGGATGGATGATCCCGAGTAGACTTCAAAGCTTTGGAGCCTCTGCCCTGTGTCAGCTCAGCTCTTCCTCTGAGCAAAATTCCAGCATTTGCCACAGTTTTTCCACAGTGAAGCCCTGGTGAGCACTCTCTCGGTGGGTGGTCCTTGGGCTTCCCCAGAGCAGGTGGGAGCTGTGGTGCATGGCAGCATTTTTTCTCTTATGATAAATAGGGCAGTATTTAGTGAGCTGGAGTCGTGATACCACAAATTGCAGCCTGAAAATGGTGCTCTTATCTTGTTGTATATTTTAAATGCTGGGATTTTTCGAAGGGAATCTGCTCCTTCCCTGGACTTGTATCCAGCTGTGTCTCTGTTCTTCAGGATTTTTTAGGAAAAAGCACCTGTTTTTGGATGTGAGATTTGTGGAAAAAAGCACCCAATTTCCTCATTAGTGCTTTAAGCAAGCTTTGTATGATTTATTTACAAATACCTTTACTCCATCTGTTTCTCTGCTTTGTGCACAACCCTCACTTTGGGCACACAAACAGCTTCCTCAGCTTCATGCTTCAATTTGTTTCACATCTTCGTGCAGGGGGGCATTTTAAGGCTGTTTAGTTCGCAGTCGTTGTAGGGAAATATTTATTTTATATGCAGTTTTCAGTGAAACTGAAACAAGAACCTTGGATAGGTTTCCACTGATGGTTGGTTTATAAAAATTGTGTGTGGAATTCTGGCTTTGGTGAGTTTTGGCATCGACCTGCAGTGCCAGGAGTTCACCTGGAGGATCTGCTTTGGGGAACCTCATTTTCTACTCAGTTCAAATTCAATGTTGCCCCTTTAATTCTCATGGCAGACACATCCAAGGGAAGCACAGGAGTGTAACCTGCTGTTTCCAAGCCCTGTCCTCATTTGCTTGTTCCCCTCTAAATTCATCCCTGCAGCATCAGAGGGAGGGAATCAGATGTGTCCTGCTGTCAAACAGAGCAATTGTGGGTTTTTTGTGGCACCAGGGGAGATTTATCCTGGTGGGAAACAGATCTAGCTGCAACCCAGGGCTTCCCATCAGCAAGAAGGGGCTGGGGGTGATGATCCAAATCTCCCCTTTTGTCTCTCTATCCTTGCTTTCCTGAGCCCTCCTTAGGCTGCTGCACTCAGGAGTTAGGGCTGATTTCTTTTTCTGCTGGCTCCCCTGAGGCCATCTGAGCAGGAATTCCAGCTATGATCCTTCTGTCTCTCCCTTCTGCAGTGCCAAAGGCAAGGCTCCAGCTGACTTTGCTAACAGAGGAACAAACAGAGTTGGTTTTGCCCGAAATGACGTATTGTGATATCTTAGTTTTTCTGCAGTGACAATTTGCACGGTCCTTTTCTCTGTCCCCACCGTAAAACAATATTGGTGTGGGTCTGTCAGCTGAACAGCCCTCCCTGTGGGTTTTAGGATAACATTGCTCCGGGAAAAGAAACTTGGATTCTCGCCCTTTTGAAATGTCAGAATGCAGTGTTTGGGCATTAAGTTGAAAGGAGAATTCCAGAATGCTCCGCAGAGAATTTTGAAGGAGAGAGGAGTGTTACATATGCTCCAACCTGTTCTGGTCGCTTCCCGAAACTCCCCTGTATTCCATGCAAAGAGAACAGTCCTCCCAGAGCTTTGGAAAAGGACTCTCTCTGAAGTTGCCCTTTACAAGAGGCTAAAATTTCGGTGAGCTAAAAGTGGCATTTTTCGTAGAATCACGGAATATCCTGAGTTGGAAGGGACCCCCAAGGATCATCAAAGCCCAGTGCCTGGCCCTGCACAAGACACACCTGTTTTTGAGCCCCTGTTTTTCCCAGCTTGAGCTAGGTTAATAGCCCAGGATATAACCCAGTCCCTGGAGCTGTTAGAGGAGGAAGAATCCCTGCTAGGAGCAGAGCGGCCTCTCGGAGCCTGCTGATGGTTTGGTCGCTGATTAACTGTGATGAGTGAAATCCCCATCAAAATCAGTGGAAAAACTCCCCCTGATCTGGGCAGGGGCAGGACTGCCTCTCTCTGCTCCCAGCCCTGCAGAGGGGATGAAGAAGTTAAGCTCTGTATATTTACTGGCTCTCTGATGCCCAGGCCTGTTTAATGTCCCGGTGAGAACTCCATCCATCCAGGCCTGCTCCCACACACATCCGAGCCCCTCCTCCCAGACTCTGCTTCTTCCCTGGTATCTGCTGTCCTTGGGTGAAATCTCTTGCTGACATTGCCTCTGTTGACTCAGTCAACCAGTGTTGTAATCATAGAGAGAAATTACAGTGAGAGAAATTATAGCTTTTTCTGGCCTGGTGGCTTGGAAGCCAGCTGGCTTTTGAACTCGAGCAGCAGTTATCCTAATGACATGGGGAGGGGAGGCTGGGGAGGGGAGCCTGTGTATCTTGGGAGGTTCAGGAGATGAAGGGGAGCCTCACATGGGCTGCTGTTGGCTCCCTAATTCCTGACCCTGCTGTTACAGAGCTCCCGTGGGCAGCATGGCAGGGGTTTGAGCTGCGCAGCCAAACTCTGAGTGAGGTGACACCAGGTCTCCCGGGTCATCCTGAAGATCACCTCCTTGCTGGAAGGAGATGTTTCCAGTCGGGAATGATTCCTCACCTCTTGGGTTTTGATCTGAGTGTGACAGAGAATGGAGCTGCCTCAAAGGAGATCAGAGTCTCTGATAGTCTCAGCCTTAAGTGGGTTTTAGACAGGGTGAGGGTGTGGGGTGGTATTTAAACCCACCAGTGGAGATTAGAGCATATTCTACCTGACTGGGTGCATTTATTTTATATTATCAGGGTTAGTCCTGTGCTGGTCTAGAGTGTAAATGATGGGAGGAGGAGGAGGGAAGCAGAGACAGAAGGAGGTGACAGCAGTGGTCAGGCAGGGACTTGTGGCCGAGCTGGAATTATAAAACCAAGTGTTTTGCATCCAAGAGCAGCAACCACAGAGCTGCAGTGTCTCCCCACGTCCCTGGCTGTGTGTACACAGCACTGCTTTGTTCCACAGGCACCAGCCCCAGTTTTGTTTCTCTTTGCACCCAGAGATGAAAGAGGAACTGTGCGCTGGGACCAGCCCTGCAGACGGGCTGCCCTGACTCTGGAGCTCTTTTCTCTTTCTGGCAGCGGTTCTTCTGCACCAAAGAAATGTTTAATTCTCTAGAAACATAGTGAAAATGTCCACAGATTACTGGGGATTTCTATGGGTGGGAATCCGTGCTCTCTGTGACTGGAATAATGTCACTGCCACGTAGGGGTGCAGAGTCCCTCCTGCCCTGTCCCTCCTCTCCCCAGCTCCCTTTGGTCCTTTTTACACCCCCAAAACCAGCCTTGGCCCTGATTCACTCTAAATCTCCTTGCTTCACCAGCTCCCAGCTTCCTGCTGCTGTGTTTGTGCCTTTCATTCAGGGCAGGCTTAAAATCCTTAATGAGAGAGTGGGGCTGTAAGCAGAGCTGGGCAGTTCCCTGGTGTGAGCTCCTCTTCTCGAGCTTTTAAACCCCTCTAAGTCCATTAGGCTGTGCCTGCCGCGGGTTGTGCAGCCCGTGTCCCGGGGCTCGCTGTGCTCCCAGCATCCCAGCAGTGCTGGACGGGATCCCATTGTTCTGTGGGGATTCCGGCGGGGGCTCGCAGGGATCTGCCAAGGCCTTGATGTCCCGTGCCAGAGAGCACAGGAGGAAACAGCTGTGCAGGCCTCAGATGTGTTTTGTGTTTCTGCCCCTTTGGCTGCAGCTCTTGTTTGCCACCTCTCTGTGCTGGGAGAGCGGCTCCGGCCAGGAGCAGCCCCGCGAGGGGCACAGAGGCTCGGGAGCTGTGTGGTGTGCCTGGGGTCGGTGAGGGGTTTAACCCTGGCTGTCACATACTCAGCTGGGCCATCGTCCTGCCGCAGTGCTGAAGGGTGAAATCGCTGGCCCTGCTCTTGGGCTGGAGTCCTGTGAAGCCTCTGCAGTGCAGCCTGGCTTGTTTTTGAGTCAATCAGGAGATTTTTCCCTATTTTCCCATCTTTTCCTTCCCCAGACCTGCAGGGGATCCTGCCCCTTGCTCCTCTGCCATCCTTCTGCCTCCTCTCCGATCCTTCTGCCTCTTGGCAGCACTGATTTTTTAAGGAGCAGGTGAGGGGTCCCTTCCTCTGTTTTGCCCCGTTCTGCTCCAGCCCCTCCCTGTGCAGGAAGGAGGGGACGGAGGCAATTCCACACGTGCTGGAGCCTGCTTCAGTTCTGCACACACGAGTGCTGGAGTGGCAGCGGTTCTGACAGTGCAGATGTGACTGACCTAGATTTTTCCATGCATCCAAAAAGAGGGATTTATTTCAGGAGAAATTAACTCGTGTTGTCTGTTGATGCAAGAGCACTTAATGCCTCTTATTCTGTTTAATGCTAGGGCTCAGCGGTGCTGCTTTCCCACTGCGTGGGGAACAGTTCTTTTGTTTGAAGAGCTGCTTTTAAGTGCTTTTTTTTTACAGAATCACAGAATGGTTTGGGTTGGAAGGGCCCTTAAAAATCATCTTGTACCACCCCCTGCCATGGGCAGGGCACCTTCCACTATCCCAGGTTGTTCCAAGCCTTGTCCAGCCTGTCCTTAAACACTTCCAGGGATGGGGAACTTGAGCCAGGGCCTCACCACCCTTATAATAATGAATTTCTTCCTAATACCTCATACAAACCTGCCCTCCTTCAGCTTAAGGCCACCTCCCTTGTCCTATGACTACATGCCCTTGTGAAAAGTCCCCCAAATTCTTACTTTCTGTGTCCAGTGCTCTCATCCCAAGCTCCAGGCCTTAGAGATGACACAAAAGAGAAGTAAAGAGCCAGTGGATCTCTCTGATGTGCTGTGTCTCACCCAGCTGCTTACATCAGTGGAAAATGTATGTGATGTTTTCAAGGGTGCAGGTGGCTCCTCCAGGTCTGCTGTGGATGGAAAGAAAATCTTAAAAAATAAAATGAAATTATTCACCTCGCTTCGTATAACATCATTAGCCGCCTGTGATAGGCTTTCAGGGCATGTGTGTTAAAGCTTGCTAGATAAAGTATATTAATCACCTTCAAGTCTTGACAAGGTCTTCAAAGGAGCAGCAGGAAATGGTGCCTCCGGCTCTTTTCTTTGCCTGTGCTTCTGAGCAGGGAATTTTTGTCTCCCTACCAGTGTTCAACCCCTTGGCTGCTTTTGCCTTCCTGTGAGCCTGACTCAGCAGAAAATGCCCTGGTCAGGCAGGACCTTTCAGCTCTCCAGGCTGGGAATTAGCTCTGTGTGCCATGGGAGGAAAGCAAGTGGAGCCTGAAAGAAGCAAAGGCTGAAACCAACTGCAGCATTCCCCACTTGGGATGGATTTGGAGTGCTGTCTGTGGAGTGGGATTTGATGTCTTCAATCAGCAGAGCCTTTTTTCCCTCTTACCCTTCGGCCCGTGTGCCTTCAGAGTTCATAGATCCCATCTCTTTCTTAGAAACTGGATTTTTTTTCTAATCTTTCTGGTGAGAGGGAGAAATGTTTGAGGAATACAAATGAGCTCCTCCTGTGTGGCACACTTTAATCACACTCGGGAGCTGCCAGTTGTTACCAGCTTGGGGCTGTGCCTGCATCTTTTCACAGCCCTCACTCCCATGGAAGCCCTGTGCATTTGCAAGGAATGCAGGGATGGACATTTAGGAGTTATGGCTTCTGGGAGAACTCTTTTTTTCCCTTGGTACACTGCACTTGGTGTTGGGACCACCTTTGTAACAACAGGAATGTCATTTCATTTCTCCATGCCGGTTGTTGGCTGTCCATAATGGGAGGTGGCTTTGTTGCTGAGGAACTGTGGTTTTAATTCAAATTAATCAGGCTCACTTAGAGCCTCATATCGTAAGTAAAACATGATTATTTTTATGAAGAGCTGCCTGAGAAGCTGATGTGGGCAACACTGGAAGCAAGGAGATAATCCCTGTCCCTCCCACTTGGCACCTGCAGATCCAGAGGACCGTGCTTTGGGCTTCCTATTTTAAGTAATAGAAGGAACTTTTAGATTTCACATGCAAATATTAACTGGGAAATGCTTTGGCTGGTTTTCAGAGCCCACCAAAAAGGGCTCAGCTTTTGGAAGCTTCCCTTTCGGCCACTTCTCTGGATGTGTTTCCACCAGATTGCTTTTGTCCCTAGAAGCAGCTACATATGTGCAGCAGGGATATTTTTGGAATCTGGGGGACTCTGGTGGTGGTGTTTTACATCTGAAAGAAATTCCCTGGCGCAGCCTGCAGGCAGCAGGAGCTGGGGAAGGAGTTTCTGGAGAACCCTCCCAAACTACTGCACAGCACTGAGCTGGTGCGGAGAGGGGGGGGAGCTCCCAGACTACGACACACTGAGTGGTTTGTGCCCCCAAACTGGGGTTCTTCATGGGCCTGGCAAGATTCCAGACTCCTTGAAAAGCCAGGCAGGGCCGGTTCAGCAGCCAGGGGCTGTGTCACAGGATTCTCTGTTCAAATATCCCAATATTGCTTCAAAAAATCTCTTTCCAGAGTGGGTGTCAGTTAATGATACTTCCCAGCAGGCTTTTCTTTACTTCAGATAAGATTTCTCAGGATTAGTATCAGTGTCCCAAGAGAAGAGTTCAGCTACTGATGGGCTACAAAAGGCTTTTCAGTCTGATGGGCAGAGACTTTTTTTCCACAGCGAATGGAAAACGTTTTGGAAAGTTTTCGTAGCAGAGCTGAGAAAAATGCAGATGTGCAGGGTGTTCTTAGAAGTAGAATTAGGCCATAGAACCAGGACCAGAGTTCAGGACTCTGAACCAGTCAGTCCTTTTGCAATTCAAACACTCTGTAATAAAGGGGAACGTGGCAACTGTATGGAACAACTCCCACTGAGCTATCCTGCCTGGATCCAGGGGAAATTCTGGCTGATCATGGAATCCCAGAATGGTTTGGGTTGGAAGGGACCTTAAACCCCATCCAGTCCCACCCCTGCCATGGGCAGGGACACCTCCCACTACCCCAGGTTGCTCCTACCCCTGCCCAGCCTGTCCTTGAACAGGGATGGGGCAGCCACAGCTTCTCTGGGCGACCTGTGCCAGGGCCTCCCCACCCTTAGAGTAAAGAGTTTCCTTCTAATACCATGTTTGAGATCAGAAATTAGGCCGAGGTGTAGAAAGCAACAGTTGCCCCTAAAAACTGGGTGCATGGAAAAAACAAAAGTCAGATCTTGTGTGTAAGGAATTTCCCAAACCAGTTTGCCACAGGCTGGGTGTCCCTCTTTGGGTGGGCAGCTCAGGTGGTGCCCAGGAGTAGTGCTTTGTGCCCCAAACCTTGGATTCTTCACAGATCTAGGAGGACAGCCGACAGCTCGTGAGGCCAGGCTGGGCTGGCTCAAAGCTGGAGGAGGAGGTTCAGCAGCTGGGGAACGTGCCACAGGAGTCTCTGTTTAAACTGGGGATAATCTAGTTAGGACCTCCTACAGGTTAATGATTTCAGCAAGCACAAGAGCTAATTTGCAGGCAATATCAGTGCCACAAAGTGGAGAGAACACCCGCAGATGGGCAGGTGTGGTCAGGAAATTGCCGTGTGAGGGGTGGACGTGCTGCTTGATCTTTGTCCTTTGGTAGGAAACAGGTTCTGCTGCACCTCCACGCCACATCCCACCACGTTTTCTCCATAAACACACATTTAGGGCTGATTCAGCCCTCGCTTCCTTGCCTGCAGTTGTGTGTGACAGTTGTCAGTGGTTCGAGTGGGAACAGGACGGGGACTCCCGGTGTCGTAGCAGGAGTGGTGGTGGTTTGGTGGTGATGGGTGACAACTTCTCCCTTGGAACATGATGTCACCTTGTCACAGACATGAGGAGAGGAAGTGTCTGCTCCTCCTCCAGCCAGGGGAGATGTTTATGTGACAAATACAGGGTTTTTCTTTTCCCCATTTCTCTCACAAGCTGTATTAATAAAAAGTGCTTGTATAGAGCTCTTCACATTTAATTTATTTTTTTGGAGGGGAAAACCAACTTTTCTAATCCCAAACACTCACAGCCCTCTGAAAACCATCACAAATTTCCATTGTAAAAACTGGCATTCTGCAGTCATATTCGTCTTCGTGTCCAACACTCCTGAGACAACCCCAGGCCATGAAATGAAAGTGAGAAGCCAAAACTTGGTGATAACAATGCAAATCCAAAACTGTTTCAGCTTCCCAGTGAGTGGAAAAAGCCTGAAGGGTAGGACGCATCTCCAGTGACCTGAGAGGGACAGAGCTGGCTCACGGCACGTGATCTTTTGTCCTCCTGTGTCTGATCCAGCTCTTGCCCCTTGGATGTGTTGTTAATTCTTGTGTTTTGCCTTGACTTGAAATCCATAGCTACAAACCGAGGTTTTTCTCCATCCCAGTCCCTCAAGGTTTACAGACCAATTCATATGGAAGCCTTTGAAGTCCTGTGGGCTCTCTTCATGGCCTTCAAGTGTGGAGTAATGCCTAAAAGAAAATAAATCTTGGAACCACTTAAATGTCTCTTTTGAACTTGATTTCTCTCCCTCTCTGCCATGGTGACCTCCTGAGATACAATAAATGCACAACAAACCTTTACTGGGAAGGGATGGAGCCTTTCTTTTTGATCTGACCTTAATATGCTGCCATTCCAGCTGCTGGGGAGGGTTATTAATTATTGTTGAATTCTTTATGTTTGTGTCCAGCTGGCCTCAAGTTGTTAACTGTATTTTGGATGTAATCAGCCAAAAGGACAAGTGAAATAGCTGTATGACATCAGTGAGGGAATAAGGGAATGTTGCAGTCTGAAAATGTAATCAGTGGAGCACGGATGTGTCTGATTCATCTGAGCCTGGTCCAGCTTCTGATTTCTCTGCATCAGGTCTCATAAACCGGATCTAAACTGACAGAAAACAACATGTGATGTCATTTAGGCTGCCTTTTCTATGAGTTTGGCAGGCATGTCCAGGAGAACAGTTCTTGGGTAGTTGTATCAGCGCCACAAGTGCTGTTCTGTGCAGGGCTGTAACTCTTCAGAATAATCTCTTTATTCTGGTATCTTTTCTTGGGGGGGGGTGGGGGGAAATGTCTTGGTTTGAAAGACAGGCGTCTGCTGAGGAAGGCAGGAGCCTCCCTTGGAATGGAAGATGCAACCCCCTTCCCTCCAAATTATTATAATTTTGAAATTAAGGAGCTTTCAGGCAAAGATATGGGGAATAGGAATAACAGTTCTTTACTAATGTAAATGTATCTATACAAAACATGCAGAAAAAACACTGATTTAAACTGATAGAGTCAGAAATACAACCTGACACCCTGTTAGAGTGGCGGTAGCAGTCGGATGAGATGGTGGNTAAAATACTGTGGGAATAAATCCACACACATACACAGAGCTAAAATCTGGTTGCTGGAGCCGGGATGTGAAGGAAATCCTTCATTTGATTTCTCATCAGTTGAGGTGCATCAGGTTCATGGAGCAGTTCCCTTCAAAGTGATTTTGTCACTGTCTTTCCTTTCCCAGATCAAACCCATGGTGCAGAGCGTGGTTTAGAGGAAGAATTGGGGTGGAATCGAAACATAGGAGGCGTGAGGCTCTTCTGGATCTCTTGATTTGGGATTTTTGAGCTCACAGAAGGGCTGAGGTTTCTCTAGCCTGGATGGATGCAGGGCTGCTGAGCTGGAAATCGGGGTTTAATACTTGAATCAGAATTTTTGCTGCTGAAAGGTTTGACTTTGGAATAGCTTTGTTACTGGATGAGGCAGCTTTTGGTAGCTCAATTCCTTGACACATAAAAGGCTCATGATACATAAAGATAGAAGGGATTGTGATATTTCACCAGCTGAGAATTCGAAGCCTCTGGATCAAATAAGGTCTGTGATTATGGGATAATCTTATATGGGTCAGTCGAGGGCCTGACTTTCAGTTCATGGAGACTGATTTTATTCCTCTTGCTTTCACAGAATTACTCCCAGTCCACACCAGTGCCAGGAGAATATTCCTGCAGCCACAGCCTGACAACTCCAGACTTCTAAGTAGGGAGCTGTGCAGTTACCAGGGCTGAATTTAATTACAACCTCTCAATAAAATGGCTTGTGACAGAATCTACAACTCAATAAATTCACCAGATTTCATCACATGCAGTTGCTGTGGGGATTAAGTAGTATTAAACAGGCAGATGTGTTTATAGTGATCAAGCTGCTATTTAAAGTTTTGGGTAAGAGAGATCTGCCTGCTAACAGTTAAGCTTAAATGTTAAGGATTTTCACCTTATAAACTCCTCTTAAACAATAGGCACACTTAATGCTGGTAGGAGCAGGAAATAATGTGTAAAACTGCAGTTTATAATAGCAACTGGAACCCTGAATACATGGTTTTTATTACATACACAATTTTGGTAACATCTGACCCTAATTCATGTTTATATTGTCCATTTCAAACAGTTTTACTCTTTCTTGGTAGTGGCATTCGTTAGCTGAAACCTCAAAAAAAATTTCATGCACACTTTGGATGACACTTAATTAAACCAGTTGAAAAAAATCCTTTCCAGGGGAAAGCTGGAAGCAAGGGCTATTAATAGAAGCTCCAGGAAGGGTTGTTTGCAAGCCAAGGCCTGCTCAACTGAGGCAGGATGCAAAAAAGAAAAAAAAAATGCACATGCCACAATGCCAGGAAGCTATAAACCCCATTAATCCCCACCCATGAGCACATCCATCCCAAGAGCAGAGTTTTGTTTTCAAGGAGAAGCAAAGAGCTGGATCCAGCTCTCCCTCTGAAGCAATAATTTCTCTGGAGCTTAGCAAGGGGTCAAAAATATAAAGGAATTGCTCTTCATCTGCTTTTTTTTTTTTTTCTTTTTTTTTCTTTTTTTTTTTTTTTTAATTTGAAAGAGATTCCAAGTGCCAGAAAGAGATTATATGGGATTTTTTCTGGCTCTGGTCTCAGTGCGTCCTGCAGGCTGTTGGGTAATTCCCCAGCCTTCTGTGCTGGATCCCTGTGTCCATCTCCCTTCTTGCTCAGGGTGCAGATACCACCCTGCTCCAGGAGAGCTCTTCAGGAGCAGAAAGCCCCCGAGCTTGGAAAAGGGGGCCAAGATGGGATACAGCATTTCCTAAAGCCACCGTTTAAAGCTGAGATTGGCACCATTTTCAGTGGGCTGTGGAAGTGGTTTTAAAGTCTAGGAGCAGCTGGATGAAGACAAGGAGATGTCTCAGCCCAGCCTTAACTGTGGGTCAGCTTTTAGGCTGCCCCTTGTGGAATCAGTTGTTGGACTTGAGCTGGGGTTGGACTTGATCTGTGTGGGTCCCTTCCAG
>VYZQ01010489.1:0-30028 GCA_013400655.1 Mystacornis crossleyi
GGATGTGGCACTTGAGGACACGACTTAGTGATAAAACATGGTGATGGTGCTGAGCTGATGGCTGGACTTGATGGTCCTAGGGGTCTTTTCCAATCATAATGACTCTATGATTCTGTGATAAGTAGTACATAAAATATATTAATATATTAAAAGAGATCAATTCCACTTTAAGGGAATAATTTTTAACCATGTCAAACCCTTCAGTGAATCACCTGATTTATTTTTTATTCCCAAACACTGCTAAATTCCATTAAAGGTAAAATTAATTGTCTAAGTGATAACTATTTTTTGCCATTAAAACTTGCTAGTTTTCCTAGGTTCAGAAAGCAAGAATATGGTCAGTACTTATATATAGAAATTGGCATTGTATACGAAAAATTAGATGTGTGAAGAATATTTTTCAACCTGTGCTTGTGTAATTTAGCACCCTCTTGGAAGGTTTTGGAGTTCATACACCATTTCTGCCAACATGGTTCCTGCTTCCAAAGCCAGTGCAGGCTGGTAGCAGGGTTGATGTGGTTTTGCCTGGGCTGGGCTTGTCCCTGTTTACCACAGAGCAATTTTCAGGATCCAAGCGACAGGACAGGGCTAGTGTGCCTGTGGTAGGAGTGCGCAGGGGCACAGGAGCCAGCACGGACCTCAGCTGCCCTGGGAAGAGGATGCTCCTCCTTCCAGCAGCAAAACCCTTTGTGGATGCTTCATTTATGAACCATGGATATTCTGAACACTGCGGCTCAGTACTTGAAGCTAAAATGTGTAACCCTCTAAACACTAGCAACTAATCCAGAGGCAGCTACATGATTTGAGGGATTAGAAAAGAGACTTAAGAGTGACTTGCAGAGCCACGGTGGTGTTTTGGAGCTTAGCTGAATTCCACAGAAATTAGGGAAATGGTTAAGTTGATAGGTTTAGTTCAGTTCTCCTGTTTTGGTGGGGAAAGCATGACAAGTCCAATATCAGCTTTTATTCCTAGATTTCTGATACAGCTACAAAAAATACTTTGCACAGAAATAGGTAAGAGTCAACTTCCAATTAAGATTTCAGAAAACTGTGGAAGAGTGTTTTGTGGAATTGTTTCAAAATACTTCATCCAGTTATAACAGTACTGGTCATATGAGTCAGTTTCAGGCTTCAAATATACAGAAAGCTGGAAAGTATTCCCAGCTGATCTGGAATTTTAGATAAGTTCATCTCTGGCGGGGGGAGAGGTGTACTAATGAGTTTGAGTCAGGAGGAAAATAGATTATTCATATCCTGATGTTTTTATGCATTTCTCCTATTCATCTGACTGTCAGTTTGTTAAATGTTAATTGTCTTCTGCAGGATAAAAATCAACATGCTTTCATCTTGAATAGTTGACCTTTTAAACATTCAGTGGTTTTGATTCAGGATATATTCATTACCCCTCATCTTCCCAAGTTAGATTGGGAAGATGCAGAAAACTAATTAGAGAATACATCAATAATGTCAGAATTTCATTCAACCGCCATGCATTATAAAATACTGATTTATCTAAATTACTATGGGTGTTGGGTTTCTGCAAGGCACAGAAAGTGACAAAAGGGGATTGCTTGTGAAGATTCCTAAGAAAAGAACAGATGCAAAATCCCCAGTTTTTTTCTTGTAATTTTATATTACATTATTTTTGGAGGCTACAATCTGGGAGGAGTTTAGAATGAGATGGTAAGTAGTAGAGAAATTAAATATGAGAAGAGTGAAACATTTTCTGCTCCCTGAAAACCTTCCATCTTGTGAGATGAGGCCCCTCAGGAGTGAATATTCCTGTGATTTTTGAGAGGTTATGGATTCCAACCCAGGAAAATGGTGGACAGTTTTAAAAAGAAGAGGTCTTTTTTAGTTTGGAGTTGGATTTACCGTGCTAGGAGTAAGCATTGGTACCTGTGTCCTGCTGTGAGCTTCTCTGAGCTGTTGGACAAGGTGTTCAATTTGCTGTGGTGTTCCATCCCTCATCTGCAAAGTAGGAATGAGAATGATCCCCTCTCTCGCTCTCTTTTCTGTGTCTGTTTGCCTGTCTAAAGGATCACCTAAGCTGTGCCTTGCTGTGCAGGCATTTGCTGACTAACCCCATAGGAAACCAGTCTGAAATTCCTGGGTGCCACCATGTATAAATAACAACCTTGCCCTCTCGGGTGATGTTCAGCTTGGAGTTACTCAGCAGAATACATGAGGATGCCAAGACCCCCAGGGTATGCAGGGTTAGCTAATTATCCTGCTCTGAATAAAACCCACGTACTAATTACTGGGATGTACAACTAATAATCGGAGCTTCTAATTGGAGTGAACAGAAATATGTTTATCACGGGGGGATGTTACTAGTCACGCATACAGTTTACAAATGACAATCTTTGGCTGTAGATATAAGTAAGAGTCTGCTGAATTCCATCTGACAATTTTTTTAGAATGACAGTGCCATTTTTTTAATTTCTGGGTGTATCGATGTAACTGTGCTGGGTCCAGTGGAATAATGTGGGTGCAAGAAGAGGTAGGGTGTGGCTACCAAAAGTCTGTTTTCCTTTTGTTAGTGTGTTAAGAGTAAAACAAAACCTAGGGTGGTAGAAAGATGACCTGTTGGGATTTTTGAAATCTAGATGGCTCAGCTGTTAGGCAGTGCTTCCCTTCTCTCTGCCTCATGAAATTAGAGGTTAAAATGCAGTTTATGCCTTCTGGGACCCAAAACTGGAAACTCAAAGTACAGGCATCTGATTGCACAAATTCTTCAATGCCCCAGGTCCTACCTAAAGACTGACATAGCATCTGATGGACCCCACTGGGTTCCTGCCCAGACCAGGAGGGAGAATTAATTTCCTGGACGTGCTCTAGGCTTTATCCCCTTCACTGTTGATCGGTTTTGAGCCTGGGACCCTGCCTAAGCAGACCTGTTAGTGTGACTGGGGGCTATTCCTGCATTTTGAATAATCAGTAATAACTACTGTTATCCATAAGAGGTAAAGCAGATTTTCTTTATTATGCAGCATTTGTTATAGCAACTTGCTGTCTCCTGCTGAAACCATAAGGCGACACGATCCCTCAGGAATGGAAGACTCGACCTGCTTTAGTAGGACTGCTTTGTCTTCAGAATATCCTTGTGATTTAGGTGTCTTTTTTCCTGTGGCTGAACTGCATTTCAGTGGAAATAAACTAGTTTGGGAAGTGCTTGCATGTGTTTGGTCTTGGGTTTTGCTGTGTCATGTGTGAACTGGCAGCTGCACACTCTGTCAACCAATTTCCATGTCAGTGAACTAACATAATAATGTGTTTGCAGGGTCAAGCTGTTGCTCAGCTCTGTTCAACCATTCCCAATGTTACTGTTTTTGGCACAGCTTCATCTTTCAAACATGAAGCAATCAAAAACTCGGTAACTCACCTGTTTGACAGGAATGCAGACTATGTTCAAGAAGTAAAAAGGTAATCTTGTATTTTCCTGAGTAAGGTCTGTATAGTATCTGGCAAAATACTATGAAAGGCACCAGGTTGATCATATTTATAGAAAGAGACTATATTTGTGAGTTTGGGAGCTGTAGTTTATTCCAGTTATTCCATCTGTCCATTAGGGACAGGATAGCAAGCATCTCCCTGTGTCTTGATAAGCAACGTAAGATTTTTCAGTCCATGTTCCTACTTGGACATCTGTTGTGAGCAAAGTAAATGAAGTGAAAGAAACTAAAGGTCGTAACAGAAGGATGTACTTTGCCTTCATTTGCATGTGTATTTGCTCATTGTCATGCACCAAATAAGATATTTTCAGTGGATTTGTAAGGTATCCAGGTTTTGGAGTTCTCTGGTGTGCTTTTATCTGCCTGGGGTTTTATCCTCTGCCAGGGATTGATATCAGAGCACATGATGTCTGCTTTAACTTCAGAGCCTTAGATTTTGTTTATTTGCATTCAGATTAAAATCATCCTGTTGCCTTTTGAAGTCATCATGTGTGTTTCTGTTTACGTGCTTTCAAATACTTTGCTTTTCAGTTTGGCAGAACTTCTGTCTGAGCTGATAGCAGTGCAGGTTGGTATTGCAGGAGAAATCAGGGTGGGTACAAGACATAAAACATGGATGTAGCAAGCTAGTTTGTGCTTCTTTCCTGGCACAGAGGTGTTTAATATCAGCTCGATGAATAGTCCTGATTGCAAGACAGAGGTGGCACCCTGTAGAATATGCCAGTGCTCTGATTTGTTACTCAGATCCTCCCATTTTCAGTTTGCATTGAAAAGATTTTTAATAAACCTACCGCAGTAATTCTGAGAATGCTGTTTTGACAAATTGTCTTTTGGCAGCAGCAGGGAGGGGAATGGTGGAGTTGTTTGGTTTGATGGATATTAGCTGTGTACTATGTTCTGCTTAAAGTGTTCATTTCTTAAAAGTCTGTGAGCAGAAGAGGATGGAGCTGTGATGGAGAAAGCATAGTGGTAGGAACCTGCTTTACTGCAGGTGACTGGGGCATTCCAGGGAAAACCTTTCATCAGGGAGAAAACTCAAAAAACCAAACCAAACAAAAGCAACCACCAAAAACTCCAAGCAAATGAAAAAAACAAAGAAAACCCATAAGAGGTGTTATGAACATGGAAATGTTCATAGGGGATGAGGAATTGGTTCAACCAGGGAAGCCTCCAAAAGCTGTTTCACTGTAAAATTTTTATTCCTTTACAATGAAGGTTCATCCAGTGACCTGAGTAAAAAGAACTTACTGCCCCACATGTGGCAGCAGTACCAAGGAGTGAAGTTGCCTGGTTTTGCTGCTGTTTGTAACCACTGGATGTCTGGGTCTCACTTTTGTTTTGTGAGGAAACAGCAAAATGCATTACAGGCCATAAATCTTTGCCTCTCCCCTAAATCAGGATATTTGGCATATTTTTTTTCTTCTTCAGCATTGTATTGAAATTGCATTGACAGAGGTGTTGGAAAGTTATAAATATGCAAACTGTTTATTGAAACAGTATAAATACTTCCTGCTTTCTTTTATATGGCCTGATTATAGCCCTTGTGCTGGATTTCTAGCTCTTAGTGACTTCTCTTTATGCTTGGTTTAACTCTTTGCTGATACCTAGCTGATAAAACCTCTGATGAAGAAGACTCTATAAATAACTTTACAAGTCATTTGGTCTGAAAAGAAACTAGGATAAGAAGATCTGTTTCCTTACAAATTCAGAAAAATAATATTAGATGTGAATAAGAAAACTATCCTTTTTCTCTGTAATACTCATTAACAAAAAAACCCAAACATTCTCTGACATTTGCAGTCAAAAAAGAACTTTGTATCTGTTGCCTGTCTTTTGATAATACAATTTTACTGAAAGCCCTGAAAAAGGGAGACCAAGATGTTTTCCCCCTCTTTAAAGCCTGAGATATGTGGGTTGGCTAGCCTGAAAAACTTGCATTGTGCCACTGAATGAGTCTGAAATGTCTTTTGATGAGGGTAAAGTTTTCAAAGTCAAAGTCTCAGCCTTAAGAGTCCTTTCTAGAGTACCTGGAAAGCGCTGGTATTTTGTTAACAATCATCCTGACCTGCCCTGTGTATCTTACTGCAAAGTAATGAGTTTTTTGCTTGCTTTTTAGAATCTCAGCAGATGGAGTAGATATTGTTTTGGACTGTCTTTGTGGAGAAAATACTGGGAAAGGCCTCAGTCTTCTCAAACCACTTGGGACTTACATTTTATATGGTGAGTGGAAAAAAGCAGGTACATATTTCAAAACTAAAACTTTGCGGGGCTTAAAATCATCCATGCCTCTCCTTCCAGAACTGGTGATTGACATGTTGTGCTTTCTCAGTCTGATCATTTCCAATCAAGGATTTTAGTGAAGCTGAGCATGGAATAAATTATTGAGAAACAAACAGTAATACAAACTCGTAAAAAAATATTTAGAAAACTAAATCCAAACTTGAAACTAAACATATGTTTCAGATTGTTAAACAGCATTGGGTGATATAGGAGAAGCATGGGAGAAAGTCTGGATCTCTCATTCTGGGAATCATTGTGTGGCCAAGGAAAATGCAATAGAGTTTTTGTGAGAGGGAAGCTTGAAGGACAGTTTCAAGAATACTGTTGGGTTTATTTGACAAGACTCTGAGGAATCCAAGCCCAGGCTTTTGTTCACAAATTTCCACTCCTGTTTGTGGACTGCTCCCAACACGGAGCAGACACATCTCCCCTGCAGTTCTGCCAGGCTACCCTGCTGTGTGGGGAAAGCTCCTGTTGGGAGGGACAGCTGAAGGGATTGCTGTATTTGTGGGAAGATGCCCAGTAGAACTCAACCTGTCCCTGGCTTTGGGAGATTTGATAGATTGTCACTGTCATCTCAGAATTCCTATAAGCCTGGAGGGCTTGGTTGCCTTGGCCTCTTTGTTATTTATTCTCAAAGTATAAGTATTTCTACTAATCTCTTTTAAACCTGGGCATGTTTATTTCTTAAATATGAATCATAGAGATGATTTTACATGTACTAAATGGTCTGCTGTAGCTTGTAATAAGCTGTGTGTGAATGTGCTCATCTTTTACAGGTTCATCTAACATGGTTACTGGGGAGACAAAAAGCTTCTTCAGTTTTGCAAAATCAGTAAGTGTCCCTGTGATTCTGCTCTATCCTCTAACTTCGGTCTTTTCTGTAGCATTTTCATCTTCATCATTTTCATTTATCTCTACTGAGCTGTTACTTCTGATGTTATGTTTTTGTGCCATGTTTTCCTACGTCAGAACAGCTAGACAGGAATTGGATCAGTGTGCATTTCATATTGCAAGTGAAATTGTTGGCTATGAGACATAGATCTCTTACACAGCTAAGTTTAGACTGCATGATTTATTTACTTCTGGCACAATATCACATCCATGGACATGAATAACATGAATAACTGTACCCTGTAGGTTCTTTGTATCTGACAACACTCTAAAGACAGTGCAGTGAATTAAAGGACATACATCTCTTAAGATTGGGCCTGTGTCCAGTCATTTCCAGCTTTTCAGAAGTTTGTTTCATACAGAAGAGTATTCTTCAGTTTTCCGTGTTCATTTCAAGTGACATCAAAGAGATGATGATGTGGAACTTGTTTCCTAATTAATTCCAATCAACAAATTGGAAGTTAAAATGTTGGGTTTTTTCTCTTCAGCTTACTACAACAACACAAATCTGTGCAGAAATCCTAGAGATCAAGAAAAGGACAAATATATCGAATAAACTGACAGCAAGAAATAAGTTAACCAGCAGTGAAAGCAACTCCTTCATACAGGAAAAAATATAATGAAAAGTCTTTTCCGAACATCTGTCATATAATCTTTCTGCCAAAAGCTCATTTACAGCTTCCAGCAACAACCACTTCCCAGGAGGAATTGGCTTCAAAAGTCTCTGTGTAACTGAAAACAAGATAAGTCGGAGACTGTTGCAAGGAGCTGTTCTTTGCCTCCTACATTTTCTTAATGGTTGTAGTGAGAGGATCCTTGTTATTGTCACACATTTGTGAACTAAAACAAGATCATCTTTGCTATGCAGGCTTTTTACTGTTAATGTAAGAATAATGTAAGAATATCCAGATGCATATAATTTGTAGGGTAGGTTGGCCCAATGAAATAAATTTCCACGTAAGTTTTTCAGATAGTGTTGGTATTTATTGATGGAATAAATATGAATAAACTGAATGAATTAAAAAAACATACAAAATTTTGTATACAAGTATAACTAGTTTCTTTATGTAATTATGCTGCAAAATTAGCTCATCAAATTGTATGAAAATTACAATTAAAGATTTACCCATTCAAATAAAATTTGCAGGGAAGTGGCACCTCTCACTCTCGATGATGCTCTTGGGTTAAATGAAATAAAACCCTTTCATTAGATACTTTGAGGTTTGCGCACGTGTCTTGCAAAAAAAAAAGTGTCAAGCAAAACGTAATACTGGATTTAAAGTAACTGGAAGCTGATAGGCAGTGCCTGGTTCCCTTGGTTTTGAGAAGAGTCATAGCCAAGAGATGCCTGTGAACATCTGGACAGCTGAGTGACTGTCTGGAGATAGCAGAATGGGGAAGGAAATCCAAACTCCTTCCTGCCAGACCCTCATATAAACCCAGATCTGGTCACCATCCTTCTCACACCCTGACCTCCTCCAGCACGAGTTTGTATTTTATTTCTGCTTGTCAGTCAGCTACACATTTTCTTGCCTCATCCTTAAATCAAATCCTTGCTGCTTCTCTTGGCTCTTGCTTCAGAGCTGACAGATGAGTCATTTATCACATCTGCACAGACAGTTTTCTTGTGAACTTTCCTGTACATTTCTTTAAAAATGTTTTTCTAACCATGCTGTTGTTTATTGGTTTCCAGTGGTGGCAGGTTGAGAAAGTAAATCCTATCAAGCTGTATGAGGAGAACAAAGTCATTGCTGGATTTTCCCTGTTGAATCTACTTTTCAAACAGAATCGAGGTGGCCTGATCAAGGGTGTGATGGACAAACTCCTGAATCTATATAACAGTAAGAAGATCAAGCCTGTGGTTGATTCACTGTGGGCTTTGGAAGAGGTAGGAGCAAAATCTCTTTCCTCATTTTGAAATTTCTGAAAAATATGCACTTTTAGAAGTGAAGTCGTATTTAAACATGTTTTCTAATTATTAATTTATTCTGCTTTTTAGTTTGTGCACAAGCTGTCTCCAGAGTCCCTGCTATTTGGAAAATCCAGGACCCAGGGTTGTTCACATATTTCTGTAATAAATATATTTACTGAAAATGCTAGTAACAAATGTGTTTTTTCAATCTTAGAAAATTGTTTCTGTTTCCTAAGTGCATGAAACACGTGATTAACAAGTGCAGAGTGAAATGCAAACAATGGAATTGAAAACAAGGTAGATTTTTTCCTCAGAATGCATTAATACCCAAGCTTTAGTTTCGGTGCCATAGTTGTGCTAGCAAACCTTGGAAGCTTGCAGGTTTTCTGGAAGTTATTGAAAATGTGTCAAAGACAAAGAAATCAGAACTCACTTTTAATGTAAATTGCAATTGTGGACTATGGATTTTCTTTTGATTCTTTTTTTAATTTCTCTAATTGCTCAGCTCTCCCTAAAGACATGTAAAGAAACTAACCTGCTCATAGCCTGGGCAGTTATAAACGCCATGTTCAAAGCACTGTTTGACACATTTATATTTAAGATGCTGATGAAGGAAGAGAACTATTTTTGGAGGTGAACAGACATTTGAACAGACATAACCATATGAAGAAACAACATGATTATATAGCGCCACCAGATTAATACTCGTGGTTTATGTGTTTGTGAAGTGCAGTGAGCCTGACACACCAATTAGGGTGTTTGGTCTGTAATAGCTCTGCTGAGTGGGGTTGGGTCTGTTGTATTTTGCTGTTCAGAGGGTGCTGCAACAAAATCCTGTCTGTGTCTGAACACAGTAGGTGGTGTTGAGGAAATTGTAATCATCAGGCTCAGTCCATGAGTAGTGCCGTATTTTATTAGGATTGTGGCTGGCCTGTGAGCTGGTTTTTGAGCCCAGCATGTTCTGTGCTATGACTGCAAATGCCCCAGTGCCTCCCAAGGTGCCACTTCATGTGGTAGAAGTGCGAAGGGTCCAGCCTCTGTTGGCTCCTCTGTAGTGACAACTTCCCCAGGAACCCCTTTCTGTTCCTCTGAAAGGTCTGCCTGAGGACACACTGTCACCGACAGCACCCAGGGATGCCTGGGGCTGTCCCATCTGGGGGCACAAAGTGGCTCTTCTCAGCATCAATCTGCTCCAGGAATGTCAGATGATGTGGTAACCAGCAGCTGCTCAGGCAAGACAAAATCCTCTGCTACAGTCTGAAAGGAAGAGCCCTTTGCAGAGCAGTATAAAATAAAAGTGGGATCAGATCTATTGTTCTGATGTGGGGGTTTTTAAATTTAACTATTAAATAATCTTATGAAGTACTTTAGAAATTTAAGTGGCACAAGTCTCTAGACAGGCATTCTGCAGTTTCTTTGTTCATGTAAAATATGTACTTTTCATGTACTGGTGAGTAAGAGAAGGATAACTAAAATAGTAACAAGAGCTTAAAAAAAAAAACTTGATTGAGGACATGCCATAACATGAAAAATTACATGTGGCAGGCTGATCTTAGTAGTCAACATGATGGGAATTTGTTGGGAGACTTGTTTGATAACATTTCCTCTAACATTTGGCAGTAGCATGCACCATCCCTACCAGTAGATTGTGAAATGTGTAAATACATCTGTTGTAAAGCACAGCCTAGAAGACTCCAGCTCATTTGTCACACCTGCTGGTTTTCCATGAGCTGTCTGGTAACTGGCAGAGGAAGTGTCTGGCTGTACCTTCAGGGATATAGCAGTGCAAGAGTTGTTTATTTGATTGCAAAGTATTACTGAAATATTACTCATCCAGGGCATTATGATTTTAGGGATATATTTTTGTGGGCATAAAAATAACTTAGGGCTGACTCTCAAGTTACTATGATACATGGAGAATGTGTCATAGCTGAGGACTAAATGGAACTAGACTGAAAAGGTTGATGCATTTCTGTTCTGTTTGGTAGGTTTCTATTTTTAATTCCAGAGCTTGAACATCTTCCCCCTTCAGAGGTGGACATTTGATTGCTTTTCACTTCCTGTTCAGTAAGCCTGATGTTCTCTAAATGTCCACTTCCATTTGACCTCTCCCAGTAGTCTTTATTAGAGACTAAACCAGTATACGACCAGTTTTTACCAGGTTTCCTAAGGAAACTTCCTAACTCATAAGAGCCTTGAGACTATATGTTTAACTATAGAGTGGCAGAATGGTGGACTCCCTACATGGCATTTGAAAATGAATGGCTGAATAATTTTCTGTGGAGGAATATTACCGTTTCCAGAGCCTCATGGGTGAATCCATGTGTCCTCTGTCTAGCAGTTCTAGATGAGCTTGAATCCAGTCAGAGACATTCAAAATGAAAACATTGTAAGGAAAATTCTCAGTGGAGCCTTTACCATGGGATACCTTTCCAAATGTTTTATGTTAAATACCTGAATGTATCATCACACACATAATAGGTTTGATCTCTCTATGAAAGGCATACCCCCAACACATCCCTTCAGCTCACTTTATTCACTCTGCATCTTCATTTGTTTTTGTGTATTCCTTTGTGCAATAGCAATTCACAACTTAAGGCAGACTCTCTAAAGCCAACATGGAAGACACCTGGTTTTCTTTCAAAGCTGTATTACAGTACAAATGCTGCTCTTTTCCGTCCTATATCAGTTTCCATCCATGTATCAGAGCGGATGACAATGAGTTATATCCAGTGGTGTTCCCCTTTGCTGCTCAGGGCTGGTTGCTACAGGACTGTTTTCTTGCATGATGACCCCAAAACTGAGGGCTTTATGTTCTAGTGTTTGTGAGAACAGCCACAGACAGGCTTTGTGGCCGTTTTCATAGGTCTCCAGGAAGAGTAAAAAAAAAACTTCATTGTTCTTAAAGCCTGGTATGGTTCCTTGAACAGCATTTATTTCTTAATGCTTTCTGCAAGAGCGCACAGTTTGAATTTAAAAGAATGTACTGATGAGAGAAAATTGTAATTGCAGTGAGATTTTCCATTTTAAAGTGTTTCATGTGGCAGTAATACAGAACTTAGAAAAAGTGATTAGATTCCCATTTGTCTATTATGCAATTAATTATTAATTGTTAATTATTATGCAGTCTGTGTTACATGATGTCTAGTTGATTGTCAAATTATATTAAAGATAGAACTGTTCAGAAATTATTAGATGGACTTAGTTTGATACTGTTCCTGTTGAACCATGAAGGTTTGCCCAAGTGTCCATGACATCATTCTAATTAGGATATAATTCCATCAAGTGTCCTCCTTTCTCTGCTTTAGGGCTGCATCCAAAGGCCACCAAATCTGTGGAAGGATTCTTGGTTTCACTGGCCTTTGTTTTAGGATAAGGATTGCCCTGCCCCTTCAGTACAGGCTGCTTAAGCAAATTTGCCAATTGACTAAAAAGAGGTACTTAGAAGTGGCACAGTTTTCTTTAATGCATCAGATTACTGCTGAAACAAGAGAGCTCTGGATCCAGACTCTTGACTGCTGCTGGGGAGCAAAACTATTTGTATTGCTGTGTTAGCTGCTGATGTTTGTTTGGGAAGGGTATTTTAATCTCAAATTTACATCCATAAATCCTAGTAAAGCCAAGTCTTGTCTCAAGTAGGCAATTAGAACCACTTTATTGTGGAAAAGTAAGAAGGATTTAACTTAAAGAGAGAGTAACAAAATCCACAGATACTTTAAAATGGAAATCCAACTTGGAATTACTCATCATGAGATGAATGAAGTCATACAAAAAATTAGCTGCTGGTGAGATATCTTGCTGCTTTGCAACTATTTGTTTATGCATTCAAGTGTTTAAAAGATGAGATGATTTGTAGATGGCGCATGCTTAAGATGCTGTTCTGTAGTAAAAAGCTGATTGTCTGGTAGGATTGCATTTCATTGCAAATAGCAGAGTTTAAAACAGAATGTGTATTCAGTGAATATTCTTTGAACTTTGTGGTTGTTTCTTTGCTAGTGACTATTTACCACTCATTCTGATTAATTTGTACTGTGCATTTATGCATTAGCATTCTCCTGAGAGTCTGCAAGTATTTTGCTTTACACAGTAGTCAATTGTAGATTAGTAAGCAGGATGAAAACTGACAGTTCTCAAAAAAATCTAGTGTGTTGAATAAAAACACGCACAGTGCACTTTTCTATTAAAATTCTGTGGTTTTTTCATCTCTTTATAGTTGCAAAAGAAAATGTGTGTTCCAGGTAGAACAGTTTATTGACACAGAAGTTGTATGCACCTTCTTTGGTGATTTACAGCAGTCAAAGTTAGCACTGAGCATGTGTAAAATAAACCTCACAAATTCTTGCACAGGAACTGCCAGTCATGGTCAAAGTCATCAAAATCTCTGGGGCACCTTTCCCTCACTTAAAACTTCCTATTTCAAAAGGGACTCTTGGTAGACAGAATGTTTTCAGACTTGGGCATTTTGATTCATGAGGGTGACAAGTGAGATTATGGAAAAACATCCTGACTGCAGGTCTGTGTCGTGTACCAAAGGATTCAAAGGAGCGCCCTGAGAGGTAGCAGTAACGGTATCAGAGGCTCCTACTGCCTTAGGGTCAGTAAGAGTGATGAGATACTGAAACCTGTGCAATAGAGTTGTTACTTTTAAACAGTAGGAGAGTAATGTGATAATATAGCAAGAACTGTCTGGTACCTTAAAGTAGGCACTGAATGTCACCATGTGTCATTGGTTTGTAGGGATAATGCAATAATGCCTTTAACAACACCTCACTTAGTGAATAGTCATGCAAAAACTGTAGCTCAGACCCAGGAGTACACCATGGCACTCAGCTGTGATAAAATTCAGTGGAATCAAGGCACTAGATATTACAGATCTTGATATGACTGTCAGAGAGCTCTAGTGACTGTGCCTTGTGGTCAGTACATAGAATATTTTCAACTGGAAAGAGCCCTGAACCTTAATTTAGTTTGTAAGGAGCACTGCACTGAGTCACTGGGGTTTTTTTGGCTGAGTATTTACGAGAGATCTTAATGTAAGGACCGTATCATTTTTCTTTTGCGTGCTAATAACACTGAGAGATAATGCAGAGAACAGATGTATGTGAGAACAGCAACATATGAGAGGCTGTGCCTTTTGAAGGAAATTACCATATCAGTAGGTCTGGATGTAATTACAGTTTTTATCTGAGATTTCCTGCTCTTGAAGCCAGAGCTTTACTCTTTGGTAATTTGCTTAGGAAACCCAAGCTGTGTTTAAGAACCTGAAGCTAAAGGAATGCAGTGCAACTGATCACATTACAGTGACATTATAGAGTACCTGCTGATACAAAATCTTCCTTTAAAAGGCACATTTTCTCATCTCTTGCTATTCTCACACTTTGTTCTCTGGATTAGTGTCGTGGTTTGACACTGCTTTAAATGCCAAACACACAAAATCTAATTATGTGTGTAAGTGGAATATGTATTCATTGAGGAAAATGTGAAGAAATTTCGGGGCAAAACAAGGTTCACACTTAAACAGTTGTAATATAACAGAAAGTTTATTATTAACAGAATGGGGGAAAAGGATTGATAAGAAATTAAAGCAAACTTTTAAAACACTTTTTCTTTCCCAATTTTTTTTTTTTTCCTCTACCATAAACCTTTCACAAGTGCAAACAAAACAAGAACATGGTATTTTGGTCAGAGTTATACTTTTTAAAGAGTCTATTTATTCTGTAGGAAAAGAGGTTTCTTCTATTGTGCCATAGAGTTTTCACAAACCAACAGTCCCACCCAAAGAAAAAAAATCTGTTGGAAGTGAAGAAAGGTATCTTTTCCATTAATTTTTCACAGTTTTCCCATACTGCAAAAATCACAGGCTATAGGAGAAAATGGGGTTTTAATTTTTTAAGGATAAGTTATCTCACTCTGAAAGCACAAATTCTTTACTTCAAGTCTCTAACAAATTCCCATAACTTCTATATGGCCTGGTGTGGGCCTTTCTTTTTAAGTTACAAGCTGCACAAGAATTTCTCATCCCCCCAAGTTTTTTCCAAATGGATTAAAGCCCCTTTCTATGGCTTTACAAGAAGCAATTTTTAAGCTTCGCGCTAGAAAGCACAGCAGCCCTCTTTTCTCGTTGCTAGAGCTGCCTTTCCATGTGGTCCTGCCCCATCCCCTCTGTCTCTGACCTTGGAATCGCCATGTTCAGCTTTGTCCCATGTGACTTCACTTTTCTCCTCTTTCCTCGCTAACTTGAAAGAAAAGGTGTTTTCATTGGCTGCAGTGCGGTGTTTTCTTTGGTCTCGGCAAGGGCTGTGCTGGATGCAAAGGTGTCTCGCCAGCCCCCTGACGGTCCCAGTGGTCCAAGACTCCATTTCAGCCACGTGGCCTCAGCCACAGGCTGCCGGCGGAGCAGGGACAGCTCGCCCCTGGCAGGGGAGAGCCGGCCCCGCACGGCCGCGCTGAGGGGTCGAGAAGGAGGGCCTGGCCCTGGCCTAGGCCTAGGGGCCCCCCACCCTCAACCACCCCTCGGCACTTGAGCCCAAAAGACAGATTCCCACCCTGCCTGGGTTTTTTATATGCACAACTGCAAAAGCGATTGGCTCGGAAACTTGTCAATCACGCAGGTTCAACCCATTACAATCAGCTATCAGTGTTGTTAGCATGCGAAGGAAAAGAGTGGGACCCGTACTTTAAGATCACAGCCTTACTGAGTTGCAATCCAGTGGCAAGAACTGGATGAAGGAGCATTTTCCATACAGAATTTATGGCATGTTTGGGGGAGGGCAAAGCAGTCACAATATGTCTAGTTTTAACACTGGTCACTGGCTTCATAGGATTCAGGTACTGTAAAACTGTGTTTTTCCACTGAACTCATCCTCTCATATAAATTACCATCTCAGTGCAGGCTTTTAAATATCAACAATATGATTATTCGAGAGGCAAGGGGACAGGAAATCTCAAACCCATAATAGCAGAATAATAACAGTGGACCCCCTGAAGGAGAGACTTTAATTTCATCAAAAGCTATTTATGCTTTTTATGTTTATATTTATTTTTTGATTTATTTATTTTATGTTTCTGTGATCTTGGCTTCAGGGCAAAAAGCCTGTCATGTATCACTGCAGCAAGACCTACAGAAAATTGACCCATTGGTTACTTTTAACATAGAAAAAGGGCAATATAATAATATCAGATTGGGCTGGTATCTTGTTAGGAATACTAAATACCATGCCAGGTCTACTTTTTTTTTTTTTAATAGTTACAATGTCATAAAAATGTGTGCAGGTTTTTGTCTTTCCTGCTTGATGAAAACATTCTCCAGCAGAACAAATTATGCCTTTTTTGAAGTGAAGGACTTCTAGACTGTTTATTCTTTGGGGTACGCAAAATAACAGACTACTATGATAAAAGTGGAAGTATGTTTATAACCAAAGTAATAACTCACCCTGAAATACAGAAAAGATTAATTTTTTTCATAAGCATAAAACAATTTAGTTTGCAGTCATATGGTGTCAAAAGCGGGAACTGCAGCTCATTCTGTGAAACCTCCCATGAGCTTGTCAGTGTGTCTGTGCTGTGATTGGTCCTCCAGCACTACAGAGCAGACCCCGCTTGTTTTGAGTATTTCTTTGACAGAACGACTTCTTTTGCAGTTGTTCATGAACAGCTTTCGTGATGGACAGGTGTGCAGATACACTGTCCTCTGATACTGCCTTGGAACTCTCTTTGTTCTCCCTGTGTGGGCATTCTGTTCCTGCTGACTGTATGATATAAATACTTGTAGTTCAAAGTAAATTTAAATGTTTTATCTGTTCATCACCATTGTTTCCTTGTATACAAACAGATGTAACAAGCTTAATACAAGCTTCATGGAGATATCAAAGCGTACAAAAATGCAAGGAGTTGTGTCTTACTGATGTAACAGGTTTGAAAATAGACGTGGGGAAAGCAGACTGAGAAACAAAACTTGAATAATTCAGGGCAGCTTGATTCTGTGTTCACAATCAAATTATATACAGTTAGAGGCCAAATTATCTTTCAAATTTAGGGAATCACAGAATCATAGAATGGTTTGGGTTGAAAAAGGACCTTAAAGCCCATGTCATTCCACCCCCTGCCATGGGCAGGGACACCTCCCACTGTCCCAGATTGCTCCAGGCCCTGTCCAGCCTGGCCTTGGTCACTTCCAGGGATCCAGGGGCAGCAACAGCTTCTCTGGGCACCTGTGCCAGGGCCTCCCCACCTGCACAGCCAGGAATTCTTTCCCAGTATCCCATCCAGCCCTGCCCGCTGGCAGTGGGACGTCATTCCCTGTGTCCTGTCCTTCCATCCCTTGTCCAAAGTCCCTCTTCAGCTCTCTTAGATAATATTAATATTATCTCATTATTAATTAATATTATCTCATTATCATATATTATATATTATCTCATTATCATATATTCATATCATATATTCATATATCATATCTCATATATTAATTAATATTATCTCATTATCTCTTAGATAATATTCATATTATCTCATTATTAGAGATAATATTAATANATTAATTAATATTATCTCATTATCTCTTAGATAATATTAATATTATCTCATTATTAGAGATAATATTAATATTATCTCTAATATTAATATCTCATATTAGAGATAATAATGTCTCTAATGAGACATTATTATCTCTAATAATGTCTCATTAGACACTGGGAGGGGCTTTGGTGTCTCCCTAGAGCCTTCTCTTCTCCAGGCTAAGGGGAAAGGTATTCCACCTGAATTTTACCTCACTAACATTAAATATAATGAACAAAAGTTCTAAAGGAATGAAAACTGGGCCATGAGCAAGGTGATCTTTAATTCAGGCTTGGCAAAGAATTTTTTCCAAGATGCATATCTGAAATAAATAATAATTAAAACTCAAAATAATTTTGGTGTTGTATGCTTAGATGAATTTAATATACATTGAAAGTACTAGAAGTTAATTAGGTATTGCAATTTTTTTCCCTCTAAAACAATCTATATACCTGATGATGGGATCTTTGCTGCTCTTGGGTGAATTATTAAGTTCCTACAAAGTATCTATAAAATTTCATTTGCTTTTCTCCCTCATTTAATGTTGTTTGACAGGACTTCATGTTACTTCATAATTCATTCTACCCTTTTTACCACTATCAGGAAGGGATGGCATAACCCTGTAGGTCTTTTTAGAGTGACACACTGTTGATGGCAATGGTTATGATTTCATTAAAAGCCTGGAAAAGAAAAAAGACTTTGATAAAACTTTGATAAACTTTGATACAGGCATGGTGGCTCCATATTAAGGAGATACATGACATTAACTGTGATTACCACAAAGCTGATTGGGTAAATGAGCTGTTTTAGGAAACTCAGACTTTGCTTGTTAAATATGTAAGCAAAAGTCGATTCTTTTCAATTGCTATATATTATTCATAAACACTGTATGAAATTCAAGCTACATGAATGGAATTTAATTAGACAAGTAATTTATTTCGGCTCTGTGCTTTCTAGTATTTTTTTACAGTCTCTGAAATTTAGCTTGTTTTATCTAGCCTACCAGTTGAATACCTATGTTTAAAGAATTTAGCCATGTAGAGTCTTCAGAAGGTTCCTTTATGCACAGTGAGAATATTTGTGCTATATTACCCATTTAATAGATGACAAAAGAGATGGTGGGTGTCATTACTTGCCTGGTGCAGCACAGAAATGGAAGGATCATGGATCAGCCTGAAAATCTCTAATTGCCAGTTCTGGCCTCTCACAGCCATAGCCCTGGGCTGTGTCTCAGCATCTCCAGGAGCCTTTGTGACTGAGTGCCTTAACGGGGGCTCCGAGCTCACAGAAGTGTGTGTTCTGCCAAAGGTCACTGAGCTCTTTCCTTCCAGGGGAATGCTAGTTTCATGTTTTGGAATGAAGTGGCAAACACGGAAATGTATTTTGACAGTATTTCTGATGAGCACTGATTCTGTTTTCAGATGTTGGGTGTTGCAAAGGTTAGAAACTGACCAGCCTGAGACTAAACCTCTCCATTAACATAAATACAGCCTGCAGCTACAGCACTTTCCTAATCTACTCAGTAAGCACTCTGCTAAGAATTAATTAGTTATGGAGATACACAGGCAGAAAATACTTGGTAAAAGGCATGAGACACTGGAGGTTGACAGTGCAGTGGTGAGTCACGGTCGTATTTCTGGGGCAGGCCAGGCTGTCACTTCTGTTTGTCCTTGTGTGCCACAGCCATGATAGCTTCTGAAACTGCAGGGAAAGGGGCAATAGCAAGTAGATTTGGTTCCTGATGGATAGTGCACAGGCAGGGGGAAATAGGCAGGAAAGTAATATAGGAAGCATTGATGGATCCCTCTGAAGAAGAAGTGTGCAGTATTAAAGATAAACTAGTCATATGCTTCCAGTTAATTAAATTAGCAACATGAGAGTATGGGATGAGCTGCTTTGCCATTTATTAGGAAAATAAGGACAAAGATGTTATATCGAGCAAGCTGCTGATTAATTATTGTGAAGAAGCAGTGTTTTACAGGAGTAGTCTGCTTTCTGAAATGTATTAGCTGGCTGCTAAGTAATAAATTGGCCCACATTCCTTATGTATTGAGCTGATCTGGTGATGCTGTTCCCCTGCAAGGAAATAAGCAGAGACCTATTAGAGAAAGCTTTACTGTAGACATAAGTGACACCAACATGTGTGCATAGCTCCAGAAGACATAGTATTGCTCTTCTGTCTTTATCTTGAATATTTGACTCTAACACAGTTGTTTTACACTTAATTTTTGCTGTCTGTGGTCATTAAATATAAGCACTTCTCAAGAGGCAGGAAAACAGGGTGTTATGGGATCATTTCCCTATTCAAAACCAATTTCTACACTTCTCCTGAAGTATCAGAGAATAAAACTACTTCTTTTATACCCTTGATCCAAGCATGTTTCAATCCATTCCTTTATATTTCCACCTGATAATGTGAGGAAATACCTGCCTATCTTCTCCCAGTCTTGCATGCAGGTGAAATATGTGCCAATACATTGTTGGCCACCAGCAGAAATAGTTTTAAATTAATTCTAAGAGAAAGTTTACAGTGTCTCCTGTTCCACAGAGTTGGTAGTACCACTGATTAGCAAGGAATTTTTAAGGGTTGGAACGATGAGTGTTTTCTGTCCCTCAGAAATAATTACTGAACGCTGTGAGTAAGACTTTCAAAATAGCAGGTACTAGAGGGAAGATATTAGAAACAAAGTTTTCAAAGCCACATTTAGATGCAATTTCATTCTTGTGCTGTGCGCTGTTAGTGTGTGTAGTTTCAGCCACAGAGCCTGTGAATGGAACCTTGGATTTCCCTCTCAAAAACTTCCACTCACGCTTCTTTGTTAATTAGTTGGGTGGTTTGAAAAGAAAGCTCTTGGTCGGTCAGGTTAGGCTGGCAGGGACTGCTATTTGAGAAATTCAGCTTTTCTCTCAGGATAGCATGAAGCAGAAATCAGAGGTTTGTGTTAACAATTCCTCCTGACTACATTCTCTCAGAAACTTATTTTAGTCTGAATTCAAAGTAAAGACCTATTTTCACAGATCGTAAGGATTAAAAACAAAGAGAGAGATAGAAATTAAGAAGTCTACTTGGTGATGCTGAGAGAGACGAGAGGTGTCATCCTTATATGTCTGGTACAATAGAGAATACAAATAATTTGGATTCCTCCTGCCTTTGACACATTCCCATTTTCAGACTGGAAATGGGAATTCATCCCTGATGCTTTTGGATGAGGTTTTGGCCTCTTGGTTTAAAAAATTCAGACTAATTATTTTGCTCGGTTTTCTGGCTGTAATCTATGAGTCTGTTACCTCATTAATCAATGAATGCCCGAAAATCCACTTAAGAAGTCACTGAAAAGAATCAGAAGGGGAGTGAGGGATAAGAATAATGAAAATATCTCTTTATATATTTAAATTATATATTTAAATTTGATGGGTCCATTTTGTCTACATTGGCGGCATGATCCCTATGGCCATTTCCATGACTGACAGGGAGCAGAAAGGTTAATAGAGCAGAAGGAAAAGGAATGCTTTAATACACTGCTGCATTACTGTGGTGAGAAACATCAGTAGATGCTTGCCTTGAGCATTTCTGCTGTAAATTCTAGCTCACATTTTTCTGCTTTGGGTAATTTTGGGTGCTTGGCCTGTAAAGAGGGAACATTGACATAAGCTTTTAGCTACAGTAGAAGGATGTTTAGATGTTAATAGATGCTGAACTCTGGTACAGTAAATTAAATTAAATGGGCCTTTTTGGTTTTAGAAATGCTTTTCTAAGGTGAACATTCTAGTTCTTCTCCTGGGATCTGCTTATGGATGTAGCTATTAACAATGGCCAAAGAAAAAAGAAATTATTAATTCCATCAGCAAAGCCAGTTTTGTCTCTCAGCAACCAATCATGTTGATGACTAGTTTTGGCAGACTGGTAGAAATTTTGGAAATTTCTTGAGCAGTAGCACAAAATTATTCCCCAGGGTTGTTTTAATTTATTTTTTCTTTCATACTAGTGGTCTGCTTAGGTTATTAAACTGCCTTTATTGTAAAGAAAACACAGGTTTTGTGTTCTATTTCACACAGCTTTGCTAAGATCCAAAAAAGGGCACTTAACTGTAGATGATAATTTTGTGGTTTTATGTAGCTATACTTCTACATATTGACCAGATGATCCATTGCTGGTATTGATGATACTTAGGAAAGACAGTTGAATATTCAACTTTGTGAGTCAGCATATTGCAGTCCTGTCTTCCCCACCCTGAGATTTGTTACTGGACCATCACGACATGGACTCATTCATTGCTCTTTGGAGAGCAGGAGGGTGAATATCCCACCTGGTGCAATACAGGATCTTCCAGGCTGTGCTTGGAGCCCATTCTTGGAGCTCACCACGAGGCTCCTGCAGTTTCCTCAAACGCGTTGGAAGTTGCTCATGGACACTTACTCAGTAGTGGCAGTAACGCACGTTATGCACAACTCTCTTGTGATGCCACCTGATTTACCAGGTTTTTCTGATTTGGATTTCTCTTCCCCCTGTTTATCCAAAATTCCTTGTTATGTGATTTTTAAAATGTTAAAGCATTCAGATTTTGTAACATTTTACAACATGTAGTATGATTAAATTCTCCTAAGTATAGTGGGGAACTTTAGTTGGAAGCAAGTTTACTTTTCTGGTTTACATAATTTTACTCCAAAAAAATGCCATGATTGTATCAAAATAACACTTCATTTTAGTGCATAACAATTGGTAATCACAATAACTGTTCTCACCTCATGAAAATGGCTCATATATTCTTTTCAGTCATTTTAAGCACAGATGAGTTTTAAAAGCAAAATTACTCTTGGACATAAAGATATCTCTTAGCATAATATAATCTAAATTTAATGTGATAATTGAGAGTTCTATGTGGTTTTGCAGTTTAGTAATAATGTTATTACTCGTTACAGATAATGATTTAAATTCACACCACGGCAGCAAAAGCAGATACATTGTTGATACTAGAAGACTCCTAAATATATATTAACCTGTTGGGAATGATTGAACACAAAAGTATTTTGTAGGGAAAAACTCTGTGTTATGAGCACTGATTTTGAGAAAACAATACTAAAAGGAGTTTCAAATGAGCACTGATTTTCCAGAGTTTTGATTTTACAGGAAATGATAGATTGAGAATCAAAGCTCAGGCTTTGAAGGTGATGTTACAGTGCACACATCTGAAAATGTTAGGCCATACCTATAAGAAATAAAGCCTCACACATCATAGACAGCTCAAAATCTTTGTTTAAATTAATTCAGTTTAGTAGAATAAAGGTTGTGTAAAAGTGAATTCCTGACCACCACCAAATACAACCCTGAGAAGAACCTGAGGGCTTTTTCTGTTATGTGCTGTGATTATATCCTGGGTAAAATATCTTAAAGATCTTAAACTTTTCTGAGGAAGAAGGGCATAACCTTTGAGTTCTTTAGCAGAGGTAACACAATACTCTATCTTTCCCTTCAATCTAAAGGAAACACCTAGCATAATTCTCAGAGTTCCTGCAGTTAAACCTGCCTTAGCCTCCAGCTAGCAAAATGTGTGTTATTGAGGTTCTTGCCTATTTCCCTGTATTGCTGTGGCTCATGCACAGGTCTTTGGGGGCTGGGGTACATCTACACATGCAAGTTTAACTGAATTAGATTAGATTAGAAACTGCCTGGGCTGCAGCAGGGACGTTCTGTCACATGGACACTTGTGCTCTTGCTCCCTGCTACCAATTACTGCAGTCTGAGCTGGGTCAGTAGAACGGAATGCTGAGCTGAATGAGTGCGCTCACACCAGCATTAAACTTGTTGTACACTAAATCAATTTTATAGCAATCACTCTGCTACAATGCTAACAGGAAGTTAAGATCTTTAATATACGCTTAGAACAAGACATTTTTTAACGGTGCCAGGAGAAATATTAAGTAATGAAGCAAATAGGACTGCAATATATATTGTAAAACTGCCAACCAGCAAACAAGATAAATTCAAATACCTTTCATCTTGCCTGGATGAATGATTTCAATCTTGCTGTAAAGTGATGTAGCTCAAACTGAGAATAAGCGTGAATCATACTGTCTATCGTAACATCTGTATTACAGTTTAATATAACAGAGTGTTTTGTTTTTGTTTAACTTTAATGAAGTTAGAGTGGTTCCCAATGGTAAGAGCTGAGTTGGAGCACTTTTTGAATGATCAAAAAATACTATGATAACTTAGGAAGAATTAGGTTTGCAATCCTCATGTCACTGCTTTCTGAAACAACCAAAAAAATTACACAAGAGAGACCTTTGGTATTTACCTTGATGAGTTTCAAGAATTTATATAATTAGTTTACTGATTGGGAATGGATTTTACTGAACATAATCCATTGTTACAAAATAACATGGAGATATTTTTCAAAGTCACAACGTTAATATGTCTGCTAATCTGATCCCAGTAGGCGAATTTTTACATTAAGCTTCTCAGACTTTGGAAATTAGGAGTGTCAAGACTTTTTACTGGTTACTGCCGTGGTGTGGGGCGGTGGTGAGGTGCTGCAGCCTTCCAGAAGGGTCCCCAGCTGTGGGGAAGCCGCTGCGGCACAGAGGGGCCAGGCGAAGAAAGCGGGCACACACACTCCTGATGGAGCGGGGCACACACACACACACAAGAGCAGACCAATGGCCAGTGGCAAGGAGTCAAGAAGGGTCTTCTGTGTAGGGGTCCACCAGCAAGGTTTATTAAGGATGCAGGTACAGAGGGGTCCAGGGACAGAAGACAGCATAGGGTTCAGGGTTTCTATATGGGGTACAGAGGGCGGGCAGAGCATCAGGGCCAATAGGTTGAGGCCCAGGGGGTGGAACAAAGGTAAGGGTACCAATGGGGGCACAGAGAAGGAGGGACCAATGAGCAGGAGCCAATGGGGATTACAATCAAATAGAAAATTCTGGATAAAGTACAAATGAGGGATAAAGGGGTGGAGAGCAACAAACCTATCCTGAACAGGGGAAATTCATGTATTAACATAATTAGTACAAGGTCCTCTGGGGCTTCACCCTAATGTAGAGGGATGTTTCGGCGTTTGTGCCATCCCACCAGTGAACCCTTTTCGTCTTGGTTTTCATGGGCCCATCGCTGTTATCCTCGCAGGATACAACAGATTACTATCTGGAAGATTGAATGTTTACTGTATTTAGTAATCACTAAGTTTACTTCCCATGGTTTTGGAATAGTGGTTCTGGACTAAAGCACAATTTCTGCTCCTTAGTAGTAATAAAGGAAGACCTGGAGTTCTTTGGAGTAAAGCAGGCAGGTCGCACAGGATTTTCTCATTCTTTTATTACTGATTTTAAGATCCCACGTTGTGAAATAAGGAACTCAAAATAGAGCTCAAGAAAGAGCCTGAGGAATATGTGATAGGTTTTGGGGAGAAAAATACTTGACTTGTTTGAATTGTTTAACAAATAATATGTGAGGTTACAGTGATAGAAGCCATGTTAGTCACAGGTTTTGTGCCTGGCTTCCAAAAAAAATCACCTGCCATATGGGAAAGGTGGAAGATGAGGACATGTTTTCATGATCTTATTACAGGGGTCAAGTAGAAGAAAGCAAGGAAAGGACAAAGGCCACAACAGGGAAGGTTAAGGGAGAAAAAAGGGAAACTACTCTCATGCAGGTTGTGGTGCTTGAAGTGTGGCTTCAAAAGTAGTGGTGAGAAATGCAAAAAAAATTGTTGGTGCTGGTAAAAGATGGAAAAACCTCTGATAGACTGTAGAAATTAGGTTTTTGTGAAGATCCAGTTATTGGATAGTAGTTCTAGTGAATCAGAGAACTGGAACAAGCCTGAAAGACCAATCAGGTGGAACCTAATACAAACCATCAGCATGGAGTGCTGGTAAAATAATAGGAGATAAAAAAGGACATTCCTTGTGGAAAGTTTTCTGTAATTTTGCAGCTTCCTAAAAGAAAACATATCCTCTCTAGTGAGGTACACACAAAGAAATATATCCCCTCTTTAAAATAAACTCTTTTCCTGTGAATAGACAGAAATTTGAATAAACAGATGCTGATGAAAGCTTGGGGAACAGCAAGAAAGTAATCATCTGTGGAGTTTTGGTTTTATTTTATCCAGAAGGGGCTTGGAAGGACTTTTGGTCTAAACATAAAACTGAAAGGAAATAGCTTATTTTTTCATCACAGTAGCAAGGAAGTGATAGTACAAATTATCTTATGCTTACAGACAGAAGCCCAAAGGGCGTGTGTAGATCACAGGAGGTCCGAACAAGATTCCATCCACGACACTGTCCAGCTTCTGGGAGGACAAGGACTGTTAGTTAGCGAGAGACAATAAAAGAAGCAGCGCAGAACAGACACTCTGAGTTCTATGGCATTTCTTACATTATTTGATGCTGAACACTAAAAGCTGTAATAGTCTGAACACTAAAGCAATGGTGTGGTTGGAAGGGCCACCCGACCCATATTGGCACACAGAAATATTCCTGTGGAGCTCCAGAAAGGCTGGATGATCTTTCAGTTGTGTGAAGAGGGATCTCTGTTGGATTCCCACAGGGAATTAACCAGACAGAACTCCTGCTGCAAGGCTGTTCAGAGGAGATCAGCAACATTCCCCTTCCACAGTCCAGGCATTGTAATTCAAAAGCCAACAATACAGCACCACACAAAGCAGAGTACTTCGGATTAGGTCTGCACGTTCTGAGAGTGAGGAGAGTTTAATGACCCTCGTAACTATTAGAGCTGAGGGCAAGAGAGCAAGTAAGATCATCTTGTGGGTTGGTGCAGTTTTCCTTCAAACATTTTTCAAAGAGATCACAGGGCAGCATTGCTGAGGGAAGAGTTTAAAAACTGGTGGCATGGAGCTTGATAGTCAATAACGACATATCTTTTTTTTTTAATTGCATAGTGATGAATGTAATAAAGTTTATTTCCTGTCATAATTTGTTACAACAGATTGTGATGGAGTACAGGAACACAGCAAACAGCATCATATATTAATTCAATTTAGGCAGCAGACTGCTGCATCCTAACAGAGTACAGAGGGTCTCTTTTCCCTGCTAAAATTCATTTGCAGCTAAAGGAATTTTCCTTACAATAAGAGCTGCTGCTGCAGAGCAACACCGCTGAATCCCTCAAGCTTCAGGGGTGTCTGGGCATCTCTGTGTGCACAGCTGGCTGTGACTTATTACAAGACGTATTAATGCTCAGAAAGGTACTATGAAGGTGACCAGTTCTGATCTCTTCTACTCGTGGCTTTGATGTGCTTAAAGCCATTTTCCTAACACTGGGACCATGCTATTGTAATTTCTACCATCAGTTCCAAGGGGAACCAGTGGCTCACAGGAACAGAGTAGGAGTTCTGGCTTTGTTGCTGCTCTAAGAGAAATACCAGTGCAGGACTCTTAAAGCTTCATCTTGATTCCCAGGATGTGTCTTTTCTGCTCAAGTGTGTTCCTGGGATTTTGTCACGAAATCTCTACCCCTCAGAAACAACCCTTGACTCTGAAAGGAATCAGGTAATAATTCCCTATAGTAATGCAGGGGGGAAAATTACTTCTTCTTCATGCTTATCTTAATGATAAGTGATACTGAGAAAAGCTGTGCCAGTTTAAATCAAAATGAGTGTCCGTTCTGGCTCTGTGCAGGTTCTGAGATAATGCACAGTCTCACAGAAATGTCCCTTCTATAGAACTTTGCTGCAACCAAAAGTTTGCCTTCAGATGTCACAGTGCTGAATGCCCCTGAGCTGTCCTAACCTGCTGGAATTCCCTGTGTTGAAGGATCAAATTTCAGGCTCTTTTCTCCTCTTTTATCATGTAGAAAAGCTCCCACCAAACTGATAATCTAGGCACTGCTCTTTAGTACTTCTAAATATTTAATTTCTTGTTGATTCTGCCTTTTTTCTTGCTTTATCTCTGTTGACTCTAAGTAAAGATCTGGCAAGATTTGGCTCATTATTCTGTAATTACAAAGCTTTAAATCTCTTTTTCTTTGAATTTTACTGAGAAAAACAAATACTCATTGATGTCATATATTGCTTTCCTGTTAGCAGGAGCTTATAGGAAAAAGGAAGGAGTGAAAACAACACAGTTCTGCAGCTGTAGCTCTCCATCCAGAAGATGTATCACTTAATAGGTCTCTTCATCAGCCAAGGGAGGACTCAGAGTTTGCCTGTAGCATCAATTTTTATTCCTTTGACATTTTTCTCATCTTGGGTCTGGTTTTAGTCTCGCTGCCATGACAACATGAAGAGAGGCTAAAAGGTACTCCAGAGAAAAGGTCTGTCGTCGCTGACAGGCAGCAGAAGGGAACAGAGGCCATTGCTGCTGTTTGCAGCTGCAAATAGCAGTGGAGGGATGAAAGCTATTTAAAAAGTACTTTCTGTTTGCACATGTGCAGGCAAAACCATTGGTGCAAAAGTTCAGTGTGACAGGGCATAAACAGTGGAGTTGGATAAAACCATTGTTGCTTTCAGATGGGTTTTAGCAGGACAGGACATGATGTAATGTGACATGAAGTGGAAACAGGCTTCATGATCCAAGTTATTTTACTGCTCCAGTTGGAAAATACTCTAATCAGCCCAAAATCATTGCTAGTGATACTGAGTTTCTACATTCTGATTGTATCCACGTTTTCTCCATGCCCATGTAGGTGTTTATGAAAATCGGGCCTCACATACCCTGAGTTTGATGTGTCTTCTTACATATGGTCAGTGCTCAGTTTCTGCATCTTAAGAGCTGGCTGTATTCACCACAGGCAGGAATAGAGCCTATTCAAAATCCTGTAAATATTATGCTGTTTTTCCATCTGTCATGCAAGCTGCTGCATACCCTCAGCCTTCAGTAGAGCAGAGTCTGGGAGGTCTCTTCAGAATTTACGGTGTAGGTGAGACAGGAGAATCCAGGCCAGTTGCATATTTGGGTTTGCCAGCCTCCCATATACCCAGCTCCCACACAAACAGGTAACTGAAGGATTTTGTCACAGCAGGTAAGTCAGTTTAACACTGGAAGCACTTTTCTGCTGGCTATTCTGCTACCCAGTGCAAGGGAAATATTACTGTCATGAATGCAGATCATTCCCATGGAAGAGTGTTGTGCCAAATACAGGTTATTCCATTGATCTCCAGGGAAATAATCCCTAACAGCAAAGGATGGTTTTGTCCAAATAAGTGTGTCTGGTAGGATAATTGTCAGTAATCACACAGGAAAACAGTTTTTCTACAAAAGCTCATACAGAAAGCAGCCTGAGAAAGGGAAATGTTGCAAACTCACTTAAAAAAAATAAAAATAAAAAAGCTTTGAAAAACGCCAGCATGTTTCCCAATGAAATATTAGCCCACAACATCATATTGCATAAACATGAGAGAGACATTTTAAGATTATTAAGAAGAAAATATGCCAGCAAAACAACATGACTAAATTTTGACAGATGTCTCTTTTGGGAGTAGAAGGGCAGTCGTTAGCAAAGGAGCCAGTGACTGCTGGCCATGGCTGTGTCCTGGCTGTCCAGGGAGCCATGTCCTGTCCCTTCACTGAGCCCAAGCCACCCTAGCAGGGCTGTGTGGCTGCAAAGGGAGATTATCTCTGCTTAGTGCTTCCCATGCCCTGGCAGGGTCTGCAGGGAGTAGAACACCAGGTATTCCTCAAAGCTGCCAGTAAGTTCAGAAACTGCTATCCTTGGTACCTTGAGTTTCTTGCTTTCCACAGACCAGGTCTACACAGACATAATCCAGAAGACAGATGACGTGGTTTTTCTTTGTAGCGAGTGCAGTGTTAGTTTTAAAAGCCGTATATACCAAAAACATTAAAGAAAATGCTTCTCCTGGTCTGAGAAGAGCATCTGCAATTAGAATGCAGCTCACAATCCATAGTAAAGACACCATAGCTTTGTAATAGAACACAGCAGTAAGCCTGATAAAAGTTACTTTGCTCTATAGCACTAATGAAGGCTATAGTATTAAAGTTTTGCTTATGTGGTATCTCAGCTAGAATCAACTGCAGTATGCATCTTTTTTCTTCATTACTGTATAGAAATGATGCTTAAATAATTATTCTTGATACTATTGTTTGTAATTCTAATGGTGGTAGCTCTGGGCTCATTGAAATAGTGCCAGTTATGAGCAGCAACAGAACAGAGCCAGCCCTAGCATGAAAAATGAGCATGTTTTAAATTCGGATTATTTTTTCATAAATGTGAAGGAGATTTGGATCATTACCTGTGACACTTGGGTCGCCAAAGTAACCTTGACTAGCCGGCTGACGTTTGGGCAGCGCATGTTGCTGTCACCATGGAGACCTTGTCCATGTGATTTTGCAGGCGTGATGCAGTTGCAGGTGTTTCAGAAAGGAATTAATTGTTGGTGAGCAATGCTTGTGCAGACAGCTCTGCCCTGGCAGGCAGAGCCTGCAGTCAAGCACGAGCTAAACTTTGCTTTGTTTTCGCTTCACATAGAGGACCAGGGCAGGGGTAACAGGAGGGAGCTCTCCGGGCTGTCATAAGGAAAACACTGGGTTCTCCTGCTGGAAAGTTCATGCTCAGATCGGGAGGACTGGTCAAAGGGTGCTGACCTGTGTGAAACCCATACTTGAACGATAATATTAATTTACAGAACATATGTTTGAGTGATTGAAGGCTGTTGGACACTCCTGGTGCTCCTTTATCAACTGAGGCTTTTTTCTCCTCCCAGCACCTGCTCTCACTCATTCATGTGCAACCTAGTGATGTCAAGGAAATACATCAGTACAGCAGGGACTGGAATCTGTCTGTATAAACAGATATCTGTCTGTATGTATCCTCCAACATTAGCTGTCATGCTGTGCTTTCCATTCTGACCTCTGATGAACGTCACAGAGGAACTGCGAAGTCGATTTTGGATCTGTTTTGCACAGTACCAAACCAAAGACCAAACCAACCTTTTAAGAGACTGTCCTGGTTTGGACAGAT
>VYZQ01010492.1:0-46697 GCA_013400655.1 Mystacornis crossleyi
AGCCACCCCACTGCAACAGGATTTCATTGTGGATAGCTCTGAAAAGACACTGACAACAAAATAAGACATTGGGGCTGAAGTTTTAAAAGATCTCTTTCCCCAGATGTTATTTTCAAATAGTTTCAAGTTTTCAGTATTCTAATTTCAACAGGTGAAATGTGTCCTCCTCACATTAAAGATCAATGGAATTCAGGGTGATGAGTGAGATGATAAAGTTTGCTCAAATATTCATAATAGTGAAATCTGAAGGTGAATTTGAAGAGTCACAGAGGGCTCTTGTGGGCCAGGGTAAGTGAACAGAAAACCAGCAGACAAAACTCAACATCAGTAAATGCTATGTAATACAACTGGGGAAGAAAACCTGCCAATGTACACACATGCCAATCGTTACTAAATTAATTTGGAGGGAGAACCCAGTGTCCTCATACAGAACGCTGAAGGCAAAGTCATGACTCATGAGAGGTAACAGAGCAATAGGAATTACCCTTATGGAAGATACACTAGAGTTAGGCAAAGAAAGGGGCAAGAGAAAAAGAAAAGGCTTAGAAGCTGAATAAGGATTAGGCAAAGAAGGATTTTTCAGTTTGGAAAACTTTACTATAGGAAGAAGAAACAGTTGATAGACCTAAAACTACAAGTGATGAGAAGATTCCTCATTGCACAAAATCCAGGGAAGGCCAATGACTTTTTCAGAGAGTAGATTTATTTTAAAAAAAATTAAATGTTTTGGTTTACTGCATACTACTAACACAGACAGCGTAAGCTCCCATGGAAAACTGCAAAGGCTAAAAAGAAAAGCAGATTTGCAAAATAATTGACATCATCGTGTAGTCTCCTAAAATCCATGAACATTATGCTCCTAAAGATGATGCAATGTACTGTGAACCAGAGACTGCTGAAAGTGGAAGAGTTCATATGCTTCTCTCTTCTGAACATATCCCCCACCATCTAGAAGGGCAGGATGCTACAATGCTGTATGAGTTGGAGGCTCGCAGGAGAGCCCTCTTCCTCAACACTGGACATTTCCATATATTTCCAGATTTGGTAAATAAATTCTCTCTTTCCTTTATTAAGCACAGTTATTCACTCAGCTTGAATTTTCACTTCCTTGTGACTCCACTGTGGTAAGATAAAGCACCTATCTCCCAGAGAAGCAAGGTGGCTTCTTGTTAAACACATGCAGATATAAATCTATTTTTCTGAAAACAGTGACTTCCACTAGAAAATGCCTTTGGGATTTTTGAAAGCTCTGGCTGATACCTGAACACCAATTTCCATTGTTCCTGCTGAAGAGTTAACACCATCTCTTAACCTGGGAGGAGAGCATGGACTGTGGGGTGTTATGTAGCCTATATTTCAGAAAAGCCATTAGTTCTCAAAGAGAGAAAAACAAGGAGAGAGAGAAGAGTAGGTACAGAGAGACACCAGGAGCAGACCAGTCATGAGAACATAAAGCACCAAAAGGCTAATTTTCTGTGAATGAAGCCGAAATATTTTTCAGGGAGTTTTGCAAAATTGTCCAATCTCAAAACAGCATTTCAGCCTCAGAATAGCTGCCCAAATAATAAAAATTTGGAGGAAACTTCAGCAGCTGAGAAGGGGGATGAACAATAAGTGTGCCTTGCTGCCCACTGCAGAGGCTGGGCTGTTCCTCAGGCTACCTCAATTTCAGTACCCTGGGAGCCTCTGAAGGCAAGACATTGTGTTTTGGTTACTCTTGAGGTCCAAAGAGCCCAAAACAATTGACAAGCCCTTGTTATTAGTGTTCTCTTAACAATATGGTGATATTCCGCATGGTTTGGAGAGGAATTGATGTGAGTCACTCAACGGCAGAAGGAAATCTCTAAAGTAAGGTGCAGCACCTCACCTCGTTTCCCACACCCCAGCTCCTACTATGTGCTGATGCACGAGCAACCTGGCTTTTATAGCTGCAAGGGTTTGAGCAAAGTCTCAAACTACAGAACAGAATTTCTTTTGTGTGGAACAAGATTCCAAAAAACTGTGTATTAGTAAAACAAGTGAGTGAAATACTAAAAATCTCACCATTGCCAGGCCAATGACCAGGTTAAGCTTTTTTCACACAGCTGGGGACCTGTCAGGACACATTATAGGGAGCACTGGGAGGAGGAAGAATTCAAACAGCTGCCTACTGTTGCCCCAGGAAAAGAGGGCCAGTCTCCCCATTTCCAATTCTGACCACCACCATCATTTGGTGACATTCACCCACCAGTGATAAAGACAGAAGGAGGAAAAGCAGAGATGTCCTTTCACAGACAACCATGAAATGAAATTGTCATGAACTCATAGCAATTCCTAAAAACTAAGTCTCCAGAACACCTACCAGCAATGCTAAAACACAGCAGAAATTTCCCTACAAATAGGGCAGGCCCCCATGAGATACAGAGTTCCTTAACACAACTTCAATGGGAGTATTTAGAATTTACTGTATAAAATATAGAACAAGTCTCAGATTTACTCTTAGGATTCCTTAGAGACTTTCAGAACCAGTGAAACATGGGAGGACTGAAACTAGAGTTACTAGAAACTGAAAAGCATGGCAGAGTAGTTTTATGACAGCTAAAATGTATTTCATTATGCCTGCCACTAATAAAATAGAGAGCAGGTGAAGTCCCTTCTCTCAAAGGAAATCAGGGGAACTTTTGGCATTGACCTGAGTAGAGTCAGGATTACAGCCTATAAAATTAGAGGGGCAGAAGAAGATGTAGAAAAGCAAGTAATTGCTAGATGATGTCCAGGTGATGCCTTAGTTGCAGCAATTCAACACTGCACTAAGCATTTAAAATTTCTGGTTTGTTTTGCTTAGCTTTCTTTAACACATCTTTAACAATCTTTCTGATGTGTTGCTTCTTAAGGCTGGACAGAACATAATGGCAATACAATTTTCACACAGGAAATGAAGATTCCCCAAAAATCAAATAATCAAATTCCACCTCCCCCTTTTTTTTCTTTAAAATTGGTTTTTAATTTCTGTGAAGAAACTTGTAAAGCAAAGTTTTGGTCAGATCACTCCTTCCTAATTAATTATTTCACTTTATTGACCTCTGCTGCAGCTATTTCATTTCCAGGCAATATTAGATAATGCAGGGCTACACCTTCCTGGGAGTCTGGAAAAAGTTACTCTTCCTAGGCTCTTTGGACGACTCTGTTTTGTTCAGTTTGTAATTGACCCAGGCTGTGTGTACACAAGTTTTGGCAGAAGCCAAAAGCCCCATAGACAAAACTGTATTAAAGGTTAGAACAGCGGCAGCATAATCCCAACCTGTAACTCATGAGCTAAGAGGCTCTCAGAAAGATTATACTTAACAGTGAACTGGAAGAAAATACATAAGCCTAACTCAGATTTTTAAACCAAAAATATTTTTATCTGGAGAAAAGTCAAAAATAGCTCAGCAATTTAAAATGAACTGGTTTTTCCTGACACATTTCACTCTAATACAAACATTTCAGAGTTTTGACTTGGTGTGAAAATTCAGAATTTTGATCAGCTTATTTGGTGATTTTGCAACATACTGTGATGGGCAACAGACATAATCCAAACAAGGCATGACCCTCTTTGAACCCACCTGGACTTCTCTGACCTTTCTCTTGGGAAGAGAACAAGAAGGTTCTCCTGAGGCCAGCATATTTACTGTTTCAAGGCAATCAACAGATTTTCTTTCTTAATAGAATCATTTCTGGGACATCTATTCCAGCTGCAGCAGGAAGTGTACAAATTGCTTGTGTAGACAGGAATGCTGTGCTTAAGAGGAGCTGCATGTGATGGCTGAGAAGCAAACAGCCTTCTGCTCTGCAAATTCACCTGACCAGCAACCTTCCCCTCCTCTTCTGATAAATCACTGGCAACTCTTCCCAAATCACCACGCAGTCCCTGCAGCCTTATCTGGATGAAAATGCACAGGACTGTTGAGTTGTGTTACTAAAGACTGTCAGGACTTTTTACTGTTAATCCTTCCATTTTTTTTAAGGAAATTACCAGAGTCTTTAAAGCCAACACTCATCTGGACAGTGGCTTTGCTTTGGGCAAAGGCACAATCAAAGACTAAAAGGAGAACAGAACAGCAACCGTGTCCATCTTCTGTGCGACAGCTTGGGGGTTAGATCACTTGCTAGATCACCAAAGTGACAAATCTCACATCTACCTCTCATGTCTAATCCCAGGGAAACCCTTCACTCCAGCGCTCAGAGAATAAAAGAGGAATGTGTGATACCAGAAGAACCAACAAGTAGAATTAGTCACAAGTTATTTTCCTTACTCCTTCAATTCTTCCAGATAAGTGGAAATATGACTGGAAATTGTCTCCTTAAAATAAAAGATCCCTGTGTCAGAAGAATTAAATAGTTTCACTCTAGTTAAAGACATTTGTACGAGGTAGACAACAGTAGAATCAAAGAATTTCTTGTACATACAGTCATTAGGAAAGTTCACCACAAAACAGAGATCAGCAACTTCTGGGCTATTTCCAGAGCTTCTTGTTTTGAAAACTGGAAGATAAAGTCTCTTTTCCCTGCACCACCCATGTCATTTTCCATGGTGGTGGTGTTCAAGGGGATGGGGCTGAACACAGGAAACAAGGGACAAGCTGTAATCTGAGATGTGTCCCAACACTGCCACTCTCCCAGAACCAGGAGGCTCTGGGTGGCAGAGTTCGAGATCACCTTGGCAAGGACAACAGTTCAAGAGTACAAGAGGGGTAGAGAAAAATCAAACATTTTCTGATGTAAAAAAAATTGCTCCCAACCAAAGGCAGAGTTATCCAGCTTAGGACACGGGCCCTGCAGCCACACCAGTTACCACAGGCAGCTCCTGCAGCATGAGGTGCCCTGGCTCACTGCGCCTCCTTGCTCTGGAAAACCAGGCTGGTAGGTGACAATGCCAGCTGGAACAAGGAGTTTGAGGCTACCCTTGATATTTTGCAATGCTGGGTTTCACAGAGAGAGTTCTCAGAACATGTCAATACAGTCCCTTGATCTTCCATGCACACCAATGAGAAGGTAAGACAGGTTTCAGGCCTCATCCTGCCTTACCTCTTCTGAAAACCCTAGTTGAGTCAGAATGAGTCACTGTGCCTCTGCCCAATCACTTGTTAAAAAAAAAAAAACAAACAAAAATTAGAACAAACTATACTGCTCTATGTTGAAATTAAGCATAGTTCATTATTTTTGTGTTCTGAGAAAACAGAATAAAAAGTCACAACTAGCAATAGAATATAAACACTGGAATAAGACCAAGGATGGAATAAGACCACAGAGGTGAAGAGCAGGTTGTACAACCCAACAGAGCTCTTTCTGCCAACACTTGCCAGATTGGTGGGCTCCCGCTCTATTTTGGGGACAGCCTGGAACCCATATGCAGGACCAAACTAAGGATACTCCAAAGGAAATAATCCTGCCCAGGAAAATCCTCTCAAAACCTTGCATCTTTACCATACAATAGTAGCCCTAAGAAGAACCTAAAGGATGTGGCCCTAACTGCCCCCTATCCCTGACAAGGTGAGCAGCTGTAATTTCAAGTGGCAAGAGCATGAGCTGGATTTAACTGAGCAGACCATGGCTGAAAGAGACAGGTCAAACATGTCCTCCAGAGACAAGCAGAATTCACTGAAAATCTGTTCTCTACTACTGTCTTTAAGACTGGTGGTTAGCAGAAACAGAGTTATGAACCAGAAAGCAAGTAATCAAGAAATATCATCAAAAACCACTTTTCATCAGAGCAACCACAAAATGGTTCACAAAATGGTATTTAAATATGATTTCACCCATACACTTCTAGTCAAACCTCACAGAAAAATAAACCCACGGACTTTGCTCCTCATTGCTGAAGAAGGCAGAAAGCTCCCGATATAATTCTCCTAGGCCTGGGTCAGTGCAGCTTTACAACTGCAGAAAAAGGAAGGACTGGACAAAGACTTGCACAGAAAAAACTACTTGGGCAAAAAGACAATAAAGAAGAACAAGGATCCTAACAGCAATACAACTTCTCATGGGAAACTTGAGAAAGAGGGAGGCAGATGAGGAGAACAGAGGGTTGCCTAGTTAACAGGAAGCAGCCTACAGTTTGCCTGGAAACATTTAGAAAATGAAACAATTAGAAAAACAAACAGTGGGAGATCCCAAAACAATGTGATAAGCTTATCACAGAAGTCTTATCAACCGTGCAGGATCAAATCTACAAAGGTGGAAGGGATCAGGACAGAGCTGTGTTTCCTCATGGAGACAAGGGTCAGAGGGAAGAGTTTGTTTGGAAATATCCCTTTAACAGGAGAGAGAGAGAGACATCAAGGAGGTGGCTTGGACACATTCAGAGCCTGCAGCACAGACCTGGCCTTCTCTATTCTCCTGTTACTGCCAAAGTTGCCAGAGAACGTGCACACACATGACCAGGAGTGGATAGCACCAAGAAGGCAACAGAGGGAATTGGAGTCTGGCCTTATCAGGCAAAGTTTGAGGACAAGAGTTTCACTCAGCTCTGCATGGGTTAAGCCCCACACAAGGCAATCATTCCATTCCTGACAACTGAAAACTTGCTCTGACTGTCCTGGAGGCATGAATCAGGTACCGAGAACTCTGCCAGACAACATGAGGAAAGGGCATCACAGCCAGAGTTCACAAAACAAGCAAGCAAGATTCAGGCAAATCACAGAATCATATATGCTTGTCCTGCACCTAGAGCATGGCCCTGGTGCCATAACCCTGTTGGCTTCAGGTGGGGTCAGGCAACTTTCAGCAGGGCTGAGAAGGAATATGGGACCCAAAAGGCACCACTATCTCCTCAAAACAAGTGAGAGACTGGAGCCAGGCCAGGCACTGAAGAGAATTCAGACCTTGTTCCCTGGGGAACCCACTTCACAAATGGAGGGGGGAAAAGAGCAACCCAGACTTACAAATACGTCAGTAACAGTGTCTGGATCAGAGCTCAGCTTTTGCTGGAAAGCTTTGCTGGAAAGGCTTGGTAAGACAAAGACCTAGGAACTCCTGACCCCAGGAAAAAAGGGATGTGAAGCATGACTTCAGCCACTCTTTCCAGAGGCTGTGCCTAGCTTAGGGACAAATGGCCTGGGCAAAAAAAACTAGAGTAAAAAATCAAGCAAGAAATCTTGTCTGTGGAGCTTCCCAGCAAGGTCACCATCTATGATTCCTCACATTTCTCATTAGCTCAGATCTCAGGAAGGCAGAACCCTGGATGTTTCGACGCACCCAGAAGGAAGAGAGGAACACATTCCCTCTGTGCTCTGCATGAATAGCTGAGGAGTAGCAGAAGAAAACAAGCCCAACCTGGAAAAAATGTCGTATTAGAATATGACCAAATCTGGGTTACACAACAAGGTCATAATTGAGCCTGTATTCCTTACTAGCTGAGAAACTCAGTTCCTGTCCTCTCACATGTTATCAGCAGAACTGAGTGTGATATTCCCAACACAGCCACACCCCATAGTGCAGACATCTCCTCAGGCTGCCTCTGAGGTCTACATTATTAAGTAAGCCTGAAATCATGGCTCTTACTCACTTGGCTTTGCAATGTATTAATGTCTGTTAGTACATCTCTGTTCACCTGAGAAGCAAAACCTCCAGGTCTGCTGATGTCTTAGTAGAGAGCATCTGTCTTTTCCATTAAGAATTAGGGTCTTGGGGGATAGTTTTAGTTTTCTTTGTAAAGGTTCAGAATACATCCATATATATATATAAAAACCCCTGACTACTACATTCGAATTCCATGATACCTGCTACATCTCCACTTTCACCAGCTCCACTAGGAGCTGTGTGCCTGCTCTCAGTGCAGAACACATGCCTCAGCCACACTCATTTCCATGTGACTGTGACACACCTGCTGCTTGTTTCCCCACCAAAAATGTGCCTTGACACTTGCTTCAGCACGAGTACTGTATTTCCAAATCAATGGGTTTATCGTTCATATAGGCACTTGGTAGCTGCTGCAATAATTAAACGTTGATTAAATCTTTCATCTGAATTTGTGCCGGTCTTAAAGACTGGGATCAGCAACCTATGGAAGCACAGGCACGATAAAACTGCCCTCTAGTGGGAAAGCACCAATCGCATCTACAGCCAGCGTCCAGCTGGCATCACCTATAAACTGGGGAAAAAACACTTAGTGCAAGCAAACTGAAAAAAAATTGGGTAACCATCGACTGGCAGGCAGCTCAGCATTGTTAAAAGCCTTGCACTCACATGGTGCCAGCCCTTGGCCAGCACCAGAGCTCAGTGCACATCAACAGTGACAGCTGAAGCCCTAGAGATTGAGAAGATCCCATCCAGAGGGATGTCATTAAGATGTACCAAAGAGCTGGGCACCCCCGAAAGCCCCAGTCTCCTGCCACACGCACCAGACAGTCCAGAGCCTTAAAGATGTTCAGTGTCACCCCTTTTTGCTGAACTGCAGGGTAGGGCATAAACCTAAGGCTGCAGATGCGTGTCCACTACCAGCCCAATACTGTTTTACAGAGCAGTACCTCATCTACTAATGGAATTATACAATAGTGAGGCTTCAGGAGGCCTATGTAGAAAGAAAATTAAGTCCAGATAACTGTATGGCTCAATAGTGAGAGCTTTTACATGAGGGTGGAAACAGGAATAGAAAAATGACAGCACAGAAACTGATGGCTCAATGGTTATGTCAGCCCTCTGCTTCCAAAAGGACCATACCCATCTTCAATTTTCAAAGCAGAAATTTTGGAGTTTGGGGGAATCACACACTGTATTTACAAGGACCCAGTGTCTCTTTCTGCCCATAAATGCTGGCTGCCTGGTTGGACTCATAACACACGCTCAAATCAACTTCCCTTTGCTCCTGCAGGCACACACCCAGGAATTCCTACACTCCCCAGATGTATCCAAACATCCCACTTCTGCCTCAGATATCCAGGCCTTGCCCACAGAAGCCTGGTGGTCCTCCTTAATCCACGGAGGACGTGGGCTCAGATTATATAAGGCTTTGCATTAACAAAACCTCACACAAGGCATCTGTCTTAGTTTACTCTTCTGCAAAACCGGGTCATTAGCTCCAGCGCCCCTCACTGCTATGACCTTCTCAGACTCCCAGCCAAAGGATTCCAAAGGTTAACCAGTTAGTCCCTATCCAGCCATCCCACAGAGGATCTCCTATTGCCACAGGCAAGCTACCTAAGCTGTGACAGGATTGGAATCCTCGTTTTCGTCACTCATACCATCACAAGGTCATTCACATCCCTCCAGCAACTTCTGTTGTCCAGCGATATTCAATAAAGACCATTTCAACTAGACCAATTCCAAACAGAGAAAGAAGAGGTATGGAATAAATGCAAAGCCTAAAATTAGGTTTCATTGGGATAATACAAGATTGCAGCACCACCTCCTCTTCCTTTCTGCAGGGACACATGGAGAAACAAGAGTGTATTTTTGGCAGTATGAGTCAGGCCAGTGAAGTTCCGGCTGCCATTAGGCTGTAGTTAAACTCCAAACCTCACATTTAAATGTGACCACAACAATGTCACACCATTCCTCCCACCCCCTTCTTCCTGTAAAACACAGGGAGAGCAGAGCTCAGGCCACCAGCGCCCTGTACTCCCCCATCCCTTAGGCTTCCCCAGGGAAGCTCTCTCCCTGGACCAGGACAACAGGGCAGTATTGGCTGACCATTCACACCTGAACAATAACCCCAGACTGGACTCTGCTTCTTATTTCTACGCCACAGGATCTGAGGACTCCGGACCAGACACCACAGAGATTTCCAAGTCCTGTGCAGGACCACCCCCTAACAAAGGTTTGTTCACACAGCATTAGGTTATAAAAAGCCACTACAGCTCTTTCCCATAAACTGTGGGATCTATCATCCTGAACAGCATTCCTACCTTCCTCCAAGAGCCTGGGATCAGCTGTGAGTGTGCTAAACCTCTTACAAATGATTCCTGACTTGAACTAAAATAGCCACTGAATGGAATTACCTCCAGAAGGACTAGTTGCACACTGCCTGAACCCTGCAGTTGAATTCTTCAGTCTAGTTCAAGGCTTACTTTCTTTTTCCTCACAAACGTGCACATATTTGCTTCTATCTATTTTAAGACATACCTGCAGGTTCTGCCAGTAGATGCTTCATGACGACAGTAGGCACAAGCTGTTAGCATTAATCTTAGAACTGAAAATGCTCAACACTGGGACAAGTTTTCAGTGTTTGACTCCACAGCTTCTGCTCACCCACTTGAGTGGGCCACCAAATTAACAAACATTTGCAAAGTGGAGTCACTTCAGCAGGTATTTCTGGGCTGTTTACTATTCCAAGAGGAGATCATCCTGTATTACACATCCGGTGGTTTCCTTTGATCCTGATACGTGACAGCACTTTGGGAGCAACCTGGAATTGTCCTCCAACTTAATTCAGCACCTGATATGATCAAATTACACAAGACAATTCAAGCATTCAGATCCAAAAGGGTTATGCCTCAGGCCTTTGGCTACAGCTGTAAAAGTGGCCATTTTATAGGGTGATACCTCATGGTCAACAGCCCTTTCTTATTTGAGCACTGACTTCTGCAATGGCTGTAACCAACTGTTCCTCAGGTTAAGCAGAGAAGAGCCCCAAGGTCTATGCAAGTACTTTCCTGCTCATTGTGTGCTCCTGAGAGTGGCTTCTGCTCTCCAATATTTAGGGTTAAAGCTTGGATACAAAGATACAGTGGAATAAATCTATTCTGCAAATAAGTTGAGCTTGCAAAAAGGAAGATGTGCATGCAAACCTTCACTTTTCCCTCAGCTCAGACTTTAGTCTTTCACTGTCAATGTCAAAATTACTTTGACAACCAACAAGGAAGAGCTTTGCCCCAGACTTTGTCTCTACATTTGTGATTTTAGAATGAGGTTTGGATTAAGATATTTCAGTGTTCACTCCTACATACCCTTAGAATTTAATTGCAAAAGTATTTGCCTGATCCTCAGGGGACCAGTGTATTTTGCAATATGAGGATTTCAGAATGAGGAGGGTGTCCCTTCTCCAACAATGAAGACAGACTAATGTGATGTACTATTCCTTATTAGAGATTTTCTTTGCCCAGATCATAGCTGTTCGTCTCAAAACGTGACTTAGAAGCATTCAATCCAACTGACATCTCAACTGAAATACATCCTGAGTTACTACATAAACCAGACGAAACCTATTTACTGCATTGACTTGAAGAGATAAGGTGTTACTGGCACTTCTTCAGATCCCCTGGGTGAGCTCCCATCCACCCTGACAGCTCCACTGCCCCCCTTGACAGGTCTGCACTGGGGACAGAGAGGAGAGAGAGTGAAGAGTGACCTTCTGGACCCAACAGAGGTGTCTGTTTTCCCCCTTCATCAAAGGCAACATTTGCCAAGGGACCTAGAATGTCAGAGACACTCGAGAGAATTAACCAAGTGAGTGGTGGACTAGAAGTAACAAGACCACACAGGTTTCACTCTGACTCCAGCACCAGCTCAGCTCAAAGTCATTTTGAAACTGCCCCATACCACAGTGGGAAACTCCTCAGGGTTGGCAGAGCAGCCTGGCCTGCCCTATTTGAGCAAGGCACCCTATTGCTTATATCTTAGTGTCCAATGGTTTGGGAATCACCACTGTATGTCAGTCCTGCTTTTATCTCTTAGCTTTCCCCTCAGAAGATAAACATGACAGGAAGATTGGGTGTGGGGTACAGCCAGTAACAGTGAAACTCAGATGCACAAAGCAAACACTCGTGGTTCAGAGAGCTTTCCCTGAAAGGACAGCAGGGAAGACTGAAGGAGAGGCTCCTAAGGGGACCAAAAGCAGCATTGGGTACTCAGTCCAGGATGGATACAGCACACACCGATAGGAAGAGACTCACTTTAAAAGGGCAAGTCCTTGGTCTGCCCTGGCATTTTCATCACACAGTGGTGGCTGGGCAGAAAGGGGTACTTTAAGCTACAACAAAATGTACTTATAAACCCACTTTTATTTCGAATGTGCTCAATTACAAGTCAACTCCCATTGCTGTTTTGCCTGCTGAACATCACACCAGAGCAAGGATTTCCCCTCCCCTGCTTGCCCTGTAGCAGAGAAAAGTGACAGGTGAGGACATCTCTTTCATCTCTCCTTTTAGCCAAAGGGCAGAAGCAACGAGAAGTGCTGCTACCAGCAGTGAGGCACGGATTCCATGTCACCAATGTCAGTCTACAGGAAGAGACAGCAGCTGGTCAAACACAGCGAGGTATCAGCACAAAACCAGTGAGTTACAAGGACACCAGCGTTTGACCCAAAGATATTGCCACACAAATGACAGGAAATGCATACATTGACCAAGGAAGGAGTGGGAAAAGTAGGAGGAAGCAATAACTTGGAATGAAAAATGAGAAGTCAAGATAAGTACATAACTCCTACACAGAAGTGGTTTCTGTCAAGCAAAAGTGAGGTTTTAAAGAGGGCATGTATAAATTATGAAGCTGGAGGAATAAGGGAAGTGAAGACAAAAAATCATTTTGCTCTTCCCATTAAGAGATTGTCTCCTTTTCTAGAAGTTTGACAGGCAACAGAATGAAGGCAGTTTTTTCATGGTCTTGGGGTTGGTTTCCAGAGTAAGTACTTGCTCATTTAGAGTTGCTCTGCAAACCTCAGACAGAGGCATGACTCTCAGGTGGAGAGTTTCATTAGTTCAGAGAATTGGGACAGGTCCTGAGTGCAAGAAGAGAGGTTCAGTAATGGGAGTTTCCAAGGTTAGGGGGATTTTTTTCCTCTTCTGAGAATATATCTGAAGAGAGAGAGCTGTGGCAAGGATGGAAGGACTCTCTCTCCTAAACCATACTAACCCCATATTACAACATGCAATTAATAGCTCATAAGCAGAGAGGTGGGGCTGTCAGTCTGCTCAAAACATTCCCTTGCTTTCAAGGAAGAGGAAGGAAGATCAGCCATTTATCACCCGATACGGGAAGGGGAGGAAGAGTTCCTATCTGCATCCCTATCTGCTTCTGCCACATTCCCTATGGCTGTTTCCTCCTTCATCCTCACCGGCACCTACCAGAAGTAAGAACATACCAGATGGGAAAGCTTGGTAGCAGCAGTAACCACAAAGCCTTCCCTGAAATCTAAAGCCATAACGATACTCTGCTTTGCAGTCATGTGGCCATGTGAGAGATGTCAAGTTCATCATAACTAAAAAAATGACCACTCTGCAGGTCATAAAGTAAAACCAAATGCTGTTCAGGGAAGGGAGGGATTGGTTATAAAACAGCCTGTACCTGATGCCACGATGATTTTTTGCCTTTTCTTTTTATATCCCTTTCACGTATTCTCAGTATTTTTAGCATACGTACTTTTAATTCTTTAAGCCTGATATCTTAATATAGTCCTGGTATTCTGCTAGGCCAGAAGACCAAGCATCCTAAAGGCTTCACAGTTGGAGGCTGGAAAGCCTTACACTATCTTGAAAAACCAAGGTTCTCTCTAGAATATACTCTGTAAACTAGGATTAAACTCATCTGGAAGAGAATACTTCAGAATAGGGAGATGTCACACCATTCATTTAAGCTTCTCATTGGGGAGTCTTTGTCAAATACGCTAATTTGCAAAGTCTAACATTGCATATGTGATATACCGTGTGTGTACACTTTGGCGTATTCCACCTTGATGAACTGTTGCACCATAAAAATCCTTATTAAAAACCGAGGTTAAAACCCTTTTATCCCTTAACCATGTCTGACTCTTAATTCTAGGACCAGAGAAAAGATGTCAGAAAAAATACATCATACCCATTTGGATTATGTGTCACCAGCCAAGAGTCCATGCAAATTTACAGTGCAGCAGTCACATGTCCAGCTTCAAAACAAACCCATCAGACAGGGTGCAAGCACCACTGCCTTTCAACCTCTGTAGAAGGGACTTAGCGGTTTTCTGGGATTTCCCTTGGAATCACCCTTGGCTACAGCAAATGCTCTCACAGCATTTTCTAAAGTTCTTAAAATTTTTTTTTTTCTCCTTGTTATCTCTCTATTTAGCAGATTCCCTACAGCCCTGGTGCTTATTCTGCCCACTGCCTTCCTCCAAAGCACGCTTGGCCTTCCTCAGTTTAGGAAGTGCCAAGCTACATACCAAGATTCGGGATAACCTGCAAAATACAAACACAAAACACAACCACAAAACAAAAACACAAAACCAGCCCAAACACGTGGGAGTGACAGGCCGGGTCCGAGCTACTTTACATCAAACACACGCTCCTAAATGCCATGAAGCTTTGTCTGTTCATCTGTGCCAGTGAATTCTGGCAACAATAAGTGCAGCTGCCAAGAAGAGCATAACAAAGGTTAAATATAAGAGCACCACAGTCCGATCTGGGCCACAGGAAGCAGAAAACACAGAGCAGTATATACCATGACAAATGTGTTGCAGGGGAGAAGGTCAAATTTCCTGATTCATGCTTTGCAAAAATGTCACAGCAGGCTGTTCCCAAGTGTCAGAGCTTCAGCAGCTATCACTTTCTTTTTGGGGGTTTCCTTGCTGCCTCAAGGTGCTTAAAGAAGAACTGCTGAAAGTCTGCTGCTGCATCATCCGGGCAGTGTGGGGAAGTTTCTTACTATACACTTGAGGCAGACATCCCCAGCAGACAGAACTGCACCTGCACATTTAGCAGTTCCCAGGGAAGCTCCCTGTGACAGGACATTTCAGCACAAAGTCCACAGTGAGGTGTTGAACACGTTAGTTACAACTCTCCCTTGCAAACACAAAACCTTGTAGATCCTCCTTTTCAGACATCATTTTCCCAGAGCACCTTTCTCAACTTGCCTTACAGATGTCAACTCCCTGACCCAAAGCTGTCCTTCTGCCTGACCAGGGCAGAATGAGGATCTATATCAATGATTTAAAACTAAAACTCTGTAAGATATCTGGATCTTCCTTCCCCAACACAAACATGAACTCCAGGATAAGAACAGCAAAAAGCAATCTCCCTGTAGAACAACTCAGCAGCTTCCCTAAGGTTTCCTTCCTTTTTCTCTTAGGCCATTTGTGGCGGCCAGTTGATGAAAATGGTAACCTGAAGTAGATTAACCACGTGCTTGATTCACCCCAGAGACACATCTTCATACACACACAGAACTGTCTTTGACTGCTTCTTCTGCTCTCACTGTGAATAACTGCTAAAACATTTCCCATTGCCTTTTCATCTTCCAGCCAATGATCTAAACATGCATTACATGTTTTTAATAAGCCCCACAGCCCTGTCCGGTAGAATAAACAGATTTTAGCCCCCCCCCGAAATTGAAAGAGAGGGGGGAAAAAATCACTTGGACCAGACCCACTTACAAAACTACAGGGAAACAGGCAATAAGCACAGTTTCATTTGTTTTAAGTCAGCAGCTTACCATGATCAGACTAACAGGCAGCACACACAGCCTCACGCACAGCTGCTGGCTTTGACTCGATACTGTCCTGCAGTGCAGAAGCCACACAGTTCCCTGCAGGTCAGAGTAGGGAATGTTCCCATTTCCAGGTGCTGGATGCACTGCACACAGCACTCAATCCCCACAAATTGCAAAGCCCAGTTCCCAAAGCTGCATAGGGGTTTCCCTCAGGGACAAGGCACTATTTGTAGTTCAGTGACCAGGTACTGCAGGCTGCCACACACAGTGCATCTCTCACGGGCATGCCTGCCTGTAAATAAATGGGTGGTCGATGGTGACCTCCTTATGCTACAGAAAATGTGAAGGGGGAAGAAGTGAAATATCTCTCTGATTCCAGCACTTGAAAACCTTTTGTCACTGCTGACACTGTCAGGTGATGCTGTTCCCCAGAAAGGCTGCAAACCCAAGGTACGCTTTGCACTGCCAGACTGGTCATGCTGCAGAGCTGATGCAGCTGCACTGATTCTCCTGCTGAATCACAGCATCCCACATCATGGCAGGAGAAATCCCCGCTCTTGGAGCAGGACATATAAATGTGTTTGTCACAGAGGCAGCTGAAAGATGAGTGTTACAACCTGGGGCATAAATGGGGATTTCACACAGCCCTGAATGAGAAAGTTCAGCAAGCAAACAATTCACTTAGAAAGAATACCCTGAAAAAGGTCAAACATTACTGCCTCATATTTTTCTCCACTCCTTTCCTCTTTCCCTGTCCCTTTTTCCTCCCTCCCCACTCAATTCCTCTCCAATGTAACACTTCAGCTAACACAAGTCTAGCTAACAGGCAGATTAAAAACCATATTTGATGCTATCTGCATTAGTAGATGGTAGTGACAGATTCTGTGTCAAATTTGTAGCTACTGAAACTGAAGGAAGCACTGGTCCAAGGTATAAGTAAGGATGCCCAAAAATAATGTCAAAATAATATGCAAAAATAAAAGAAGGTAGTAGCTCTACCTAGTTTAGGTAATAGATTGCTACAGAAAAGATTCCTAACTGTGTCTGTTTCAGTGTGTTAGGTTTGGCCAATTTGGACACAAGAAGAAGCCCTCACCTTGCTTGGATCAAAGCCACCAAGTCTACCCAGTGACTCGGGGCAATGGAGACTTCCCATCAATCGTAGCTGCCACATAACTGCTCTTACAATTTACCAAACTTGTTCGTTCTTGACTGTGTGTGCAATGCCCACTGTGGTAAGGCAATAAGCTAAGAGAAGGACACGGATAAACACTGACCATGGAGACAAGGAAAGAGTCTGATGGAGTGCTATTGGACACAGAACTTTTAAGTTCTCGCTTTCCTATGGCCACATTAAAACCAAGTGCTGTGGTCACTACTGAAAACTGTAGAACAGCTGCTGTTAACAGTTCTGTTCATCTTTCACCAGTTTTAACAGCAGCTTCTGGGAAATCCTTGTGCTGATCCAAGGAACCACAAATACTGTGGCAAAGGCAGGGAATCCTGAAATGTAAAGCCTCACTATTCAGCGTTCGCTCAGCCAGATGTATACGTGTCCATGTGTGGCTTGGCAGGCTCCCCACACGTCACGGTAGGTGATCCACGAAAAACCCGCTCATGACAGTTGTAGGAATTTGAAATCTATCTCCTAAACATGGACTGCTAAATCAGAAGGAAGCCTGCCAGTTTCTGGGTGCCCTGCTTGCTGTGGCTTCAGCTTGAAATTCACTCATAAATCAGCTCACAAGAAAACACAACACAACATATACTCCACTCAAGGCAAATGACAGAAGGTCTACCCCATAACTGAGCTTCAAGAGAACATGAAGAATTGTCTTCTTGCTTAAGGGAGGAGAAAGTACCCAGTTTTCAGAATGACTGTTAATCATGTTCAGGCTGCCAGAACGGCCCCTGCCAAGTGCAAACCACAGCACTCAAAGGCATTGTGGTGAGGGATTCAAACAAGCAAGAGCTGCTCTGGTACCGTGCTGAGTGAGTGGCATCTGAAATGCACACAAAAAGACAAGAGGCCAAAACACACAGGCAGTGGGAATGTACAGGTATGTGATGCTGTCAAACCATTAAGGCTGGTTGCTTAAGTGTGTTATTAAAATAATTCTTTTAATTTACCATCGAATTTGAAGACATAACCTCATACCTTGAATGACATTACCTCAATTTACTTTGTATAACCACAGATTGGTTAGTTGTTCCATTAAGCTCTAGTTTTATGGCTCAATTAAAGCTTTTCCTGTAAAAAATATCTTAAAATCACAACAAAGCTCATTTCTAGCTTCTCTCTAATAAAATAATGTTGCCCAATCTCTTTTTCAAACTAATTTTTGTTAGATCTTTTGATATTTAAGCTACTAAATTCTTTTTTGAAAGAACGATAAAGTTAAAAATCTGCGTCTGGGAAAGGCTGCAAAAATTGGAAAAAGCTCGTCCCACTGAGACCCCATTCTTTGGAGCTTTGCTAAACAAATGTATTCTGGATATTTTCTTTTCACTTTTTCCCTTCACCCACTGTAATTCTCTGTCCAAATCAGGTGTCAAAACAGTATAAGCCATAAAGAAGAGCAGTATTTGAGGCCTCCTAATATTTTTCACAAATCACCACTTCTCACCTAATTTTTCCCTCCACCATGGTGAATATGGAGGTTCACTGATTCCATCACAGAATGACTTTTCCTCCTTAGAGTTACTACTCCAAGTATGTGCTGGCAGCTCTCAAAACGTGAGAGAAATCCATTTCCACATACAAATCATAGAAGAAGCTACATCAAAAGTAGGTAAAAGAAGGTTTACACATGATGGGGCAGGTTTATTTCCAACTATTTTAAAATTTATGTTGGTCAGGCCAGAAGGGAATAAAGAAAAATTTTCTGTTTGTTTGCTAACAAAAGACCAACACAAAAAAAACACAAAACTTTTAGATTTTGGGAAAGGCTCAGTTCCATGGGCAATTTTTTTTAATTTAATCCAAAGTAAATACTTCATGCCTGCTTTATTAAAATATTTTCACCCCTGTAACCTTATCATAAGAAAGCCATTACCAAATATTTGGGTTTATATTTAGAATACAACATATTTAGAAGATGACATTTATAAAATGCCCTGGTACCAAAAATATTGCAACATAGGTCTGCAATAATTTCCGAATACATCATAGCCAACATATTTTGTCTAAGATATGACAAGCAGCATTAATCACAAATGACCAAAATAAGCAGTGATCATCATCACCATCCTTTCCAAATACATTTTAGAAATTCTTATCAATCCTAAACCAGAGAAAATTGCATGGCTGTTGTGGGTGTCAGGGTTTTTCAGCCCCTAAAGGTGGTGAAGTGGGGTGATCTCCTAAAGCACAACAGGAAATATTTACTCTTGTCTAGGCTAACTTGCAAAGCAATTTTTAATTCTGTATGCTAAGTATGCAGAGTAAGAGAAGCTTCCCCTGAATGCACAGCCTTTGGACAAGGATTGCTGCTCTCTGCGTGGAAAAGGACTAACTCGGGGGGAAAAAAGTGTAAAATGTGTATAAATGGCAGAGTAGATGCTGATTCTGCAGGCATCACGGGAAAGCCAGAGAAAGTGGTAACCCCAGAATTATCAGACGTAAGTAGGGAAAGGAGACTGCTTGATGTCACTAAAATGGAAAGAGGGAACTTCCATAAAGGATTCCCCTGTTTGTCAAAACTGCTCATTCAAGCAGCAGCACTTTGCACAGATTCAGGCAGCACAGGCTGAGCACTGGCCCAAGATGAAAAGCTCCTCATCTCTCAGCTGGGGGAATTCTGTGCTGCTGGGCAGAAGGAAGCACAGCAGTGATGTGAAAATCCAGAGGTAAGACTAGGAAGACAGTTGGACGTTGTGTCCATCTAAGCCAGCTCATAAAATCCTCCTTTTCTTTGGCATTCACAGCAGGAAGGGCCTCATTTCAGAACCATGTTCCTTATTTAGAAACTCTACTGCTTTGCTAATAAACTGGATAAAATAACAAAACAGAGGGACTATTGTTGCCACTAGAACACATTTCTTACAACGTTATCTTTTTAAATAAAATAAGGAAGACGTAAGTAGTTAAGTGAGTTCCACTTAGGAAGAGAACAAAAATAAGACTACATGGGGAAGTTATTATTAGCAATACAAGATTCAGGAAACACCTAAATTAAGTTTGCTTTTGTCCCTTCAGTTTGGCTTCCCTTCACACATTCATTGTGTAACTTCCAATTACCCCTAAAAATAGTGGTTTTCCCTAAGCATCATCATCCACAGAACAGCCAAAAGATCATTTGCTGAGTGTCAGTTGTAATTTGTCACTTCCTCATTGTTCAATATACAACCCTGATCTTATTTAAAACCACTGACAACTTCCACTGACTTAAAACTACTTAAAATTTCTACTAAAAAGGAGTAATTATTACTCCCTTCAGGCAACTTGCTATAATTGTCACGATACAACAGCGGAGAACTTCGCAAGCACTGTGAGCTGTGGACGGACGTAAGGGCAGGGAAGGACAGGACAGTCTGGAGATGGACAGAGCAGATGTGGCACAGCACTGACGCAGGTAGTTTGCCCAAAAAAAGCCAGAGCATGATTTTCTGGGAAAGTCCGGACAGGAACAAGGGTTAGGCTGCAGGCAGCTCCTGCCCAGCACAATAGAGGGGCCACACCAAACTGACTCAGCTGATCTCAAAGCAACACAACGCCAAACAACCCTGTCACAGTGCAAGAGTTCAGGAGCCCCCTGGCTGTGATCCCATCCCACAGCTCTCTCCTTCATTTTAGCCTTTGAACAGGTCTGCTTTGGTACCCGCTATCCATAAAATCCAGACAGGCCTGGACACAACTTGTTTGGTCTCAGTTTCCTGGGAAAGCTCTGCCTCAGGACAACTCACAGTATTAAGCTGCAGCACAGATAGTTAAGATGGTCCAAGTTTTAAAAAACTGAAAACCTGAGTTTTCCAGGCTGGGCCCTCAGCTGTTTCCTTAAAAAGAAACCATCTGCACCTCTACCTCTTTCCAAGAAGTCAAACCATTGGGGAAAAACACAGTGTCATTCCTACTTTCACAAAGAATTGACTCAAAACAAGTGAGGATGGACACACCTCAGATTTGAAGCAATTCTCCTGCACAGCAGAATACTTCCCTCCTTCATGTTTCCTTCACAGAACCTGACAAAGATGCAGAGTTTAAGCCCTGCCTTGACATTTGACACAGAATCAGCTGAGGATTTGTAAAATGCAGTCATCTGTGGAGAAAAAGCGATTTCTCCTTGTCCTCTATCTTACAGCCAACACTATCTTCCCAAAAGCAACCCAGTATGGGAAGCAGGAGAAGTCAGAGATAAGATATTCATTCCCCATTGCTACTAATTCCAAAAGACGTTCCAAAAGCCTGATGAAGTCTTAAACTCTTCCCTTGCCTTCAGGCTGATACACAGGCATCAAAGCATACACAAAAATTAAGTCAAGCAGTTCTGTTCACTCTGATTAAGAAAACTGATTTTCTTAATTAATTAATCTCTGATTGCCTGAGTAGTTTGTATCTGAACTTCAGTGGCCGGACAAGAGGATAGCTACAAAGATGCTACTACTACTACTGACTTCCCACCTTTTAGGGCCCTAAGATTCCCTCTTGGCAGTATCAGGTCAGCAGCTAGACTAAATCTCAAAGGTCTTTTCCAACCTAAATGATTCCAAGAGCACCAGCTGTCCTGAGGATTCACTACTGAGACCCTTTAGGGTCTAGTGAGCTATGCTTTCACTCCAGGTAAGCATCACCCAGGGTAGTTTTCGGACCCTAAAGACTGCTCAGTGATTTTAATTATCATCCCAAAGGCAGAAAACATATGTCCTTCATGATGAAAGTTAAACCACATTTATGCTGATTGAAAGCCACTGAAGGCAAATGGAACTTTATCAAAAACAAGTCTGCAATAGCCCGTGTGCAATGAAACCATCTCCGCCTAGAAAACCAAGGCTCCCATCTGCAGAAACATTCTGTAATGATTCTGGCATGCTGAATTCAGCCAGGGTGCTCAGAGACAAATTCTGATCAAAAACCTTGTTGAGAAATCAATGAGCAGCAGCAAAAGTTACAAAAAAGTAGGTACAATTCTGCTGGACTATCACACTCAAGAAAAAAAAAAAAACAAAAAAAAAATTGTTTCCTCAATTGGATCCATTTTAAAGGCNAAATTCTGATCAAAAACCTTGTTGAGAAATCAATGAGCAGCAGCAAAAGTTACAAAAAAGTAGGTACAATTCTGCTGGACTATCACACTCAAGAAAAAAAAAAAAACAAAATAAACTGTTTTCCTAACTTGATTCCATTTAACAGAGCAGAAAATTATTCCTATTAACACTCTTACAGCTATGACCTTTCAAGGACATCTTTGCTGTCCCTGTCTCCTGAACTCCTTCCCACTCATTACCTGCCTAGGGAACTGTAAGAGTAAGCACTGGGAAGCACAATGACTAGGGAAGAACCCAGCAACCATTTGAGAGGACACTAGGGAACTTTTCCACCTCCTTTCAAGATGTGTTACGTCTCTTGACCTTGCTGCTGAGGTATTCTAAGAGGGAGAGAGGGAAACCTTAGTTTTCAAGTGCCTGTATCCCAACAGCCCACAGTACCATCATCCAGCAACATCACACGGTTTCAAGGTCCATGTGTGGGTCTTTTAAACAAAGCCATTGACAGGAAGGGCACCCTGTGCAGCTGAGTAAATCCAGAGCTGTGCTGCAGAGGGCTCAGGCAAATCCCTCCAGCAGAATTTTTGATCTCAGAGTCATGCATTTCACAGCCCAGATGAATTCTGCACACCCACAGCCTGTGGCAGCATCCTGTGGGGAGGAGGCCTTGCTTTAGCTCTGCCAGGGCTCCCTCACCCTCTGAACAAAGCATACAGGGGAATTCCAGTCTCCAAGACCTACGGTGAGCTCGGGTCCATAACTCACAGCACGGTCCCAGCCGTGGTCCTCGGCTGCCAGCTCCAGAAACCCTGCCTGTTGCACTCTGCAGATGACTCAGCAGTAACTCACATCACCAACACTGTTCTCAGGCACACTTCCTGCAACCATGGAAACAGAGTCAGGTCACACCGCAGGGAAAGGATGTCTCCCTCCATTCCCTTCTCCTGCTCCTCCATACAAGTCAACAAACTTGATGTTTGAAGTGTGTGAGAGGTGGGACAAGGTCTTTGATACAGACTGAAGATATTGGTGCTCCTTGGAAGGGAACACAGTTATTTCCCAAAGGGTCCCTCTCTTGTTACCACCACAGTGTTGCTCGGTCCATGATCTCCTAGGAGACACACACCTGGTGTTCAGGATGAGGTTAAACAAGGCATGAATTCTGAATGCTTCAGCAAATCTCACGATACAAAACACAGCTTGTCTGAGCTTCCCCAGCTGATGAACACCAGTTTACACTGTGGCTGATTTTATTCAGTGGAAGCCATGATCTACAACTGCATCAGTACAAGAGGGTGGATTGGCACAGACAGAAATAGGAAATGCACATGGTTCTCAGGTGTTACTGAGCAGGGAAAGGAATCTGTCATCAGCTAGAGCTCCACAAGCTCCTCGCTTACAACAGAATCTAAATTATGAGTCCCTGAAGAAATGAAGAACTATTTCAACTTATCACTATGTCCCTAGAGCTTGTAGACATATGATTTTCCTGTTTAGGTGGGCTGACTTTCTAAAAGTCTAACTCTAACCATTCCAAAGCAAACTTCTAACCTTATCCTAGGTGATGAACTGTTCTGTCAATACACCCAGAGAGCTCCAATCCTGCTGTTCATCCTCAGTCTTCAACCAGCAGACGCCTCCTTCCACCTAAAGACAGACAAAGGTTTTGTGTTTCCCTACCATCTGTTAGCCAGAGTCAGTGCAGACCACCCAGGTCATGTCCAGATGCTTCATGGGGAGGCTTTCAGCCACCCCGACTTTCTGTCAGGATCCAAGGAACTGGACAACATTATTCTATAAAAACATATCTGTCACAGGTTCTCCTACTTCCCTCAGCATAAATGCACACTTAGGCCTGGAAAAATTCTCTCAGGGAACATTTTTCTTCAGGAAAAATATAAAATGCTCAATTTTTCCTAGAAAAAAATCCCCTTTCTTTTTGCCTCATAATTTTTCCTTCTAGAAAGCCCAAGTAAAACACTTCTGATTAGGTTTTCCAAAACAGAAAAGTAACAGTTACTTGAAGTGCTCTTATTCTAGGTCAGTTTTCCACCCAGATACATCGGCTCAAAAGGCCTGGATGAAACACCAGGGCTGTCATCCAAGAGTTTTAATTGTTCATTTTTATTAGCAGACCAATGCTCCCATAATGCACCACAGCCTCCTCTTCAGTAGCACTGGCGTGAGTCTTTACAGGAATTTCTCCTAAATGCAAATTCCCCCACACCACATTCCCTGAAGCATACTGAAGGAAATTATGAGAAAAGACTCCAGCTGGGAGATAACAACATGATGACACTTTTCTTGAGGACAAGGCAATTTTCAAGTAACTGTTGATATCCCACTTCCACAAATCATTCTGAGGTGGTTTATTCTCAGTACAGGACAAAAATGGGTATCTTTAAACATTCATATTTTCTATGGGAAGAGGGGAGATTTTTATTTCCAATGTAACCTCTGCAGTACGTTCTGCTTCTGCAGTGTGATTCACACCCCTGTTCAGGGGCAGATTACATTCTCTGCCAAGCTGAAGGCAGCAGCTGGTCCATCCTATGGGGAAGCACAGTTTATCAACCCAATGCCTGTTCTCATCAATACATTTATTAAAGAAGGCATTAATTTACCTCGGATGAGGAAAACAACAGAAGTGATCCATGCCTAGGAGACCAGAGTATCTCCTTTATCTGAGCTGTGCCATCTCACCTGCTTTGCAAAAGGACTGTGCCTTTCTGTGACAAAACTACTTTGAAATTGAAAAAGTATGAATGAAAAGAAAATAAAATAGTTCCTACTGTTCCAAAGTTCTGCTTACACAGACTGTTCTGAAATGCTCCACCAGAAATTCAGGTAGCAGAGGAATGTGCCAAAAGTGCCAACATGCATCACACCTCAGCAGTGGAAGGATGATGTACCAGAACTAAGGATAAAACTTCTTTTCAATGCCCACATTTAATAAAATACTAGAAATATAAGATAGGATTGATGTTCTATGGCAGGATATTTTTCGATGCTGTCACAGCTGTTCTACAGTTAACCATAATTTCCCTGGAATATGAACAACAGCAGACCTCTAAAAAACGACCAGAGCAAGCACAGTGACGACAGGGCAGTGTCACACAGCAGTCAGATCACACACCTGGATACAAAGGATGCTTGTCTAGGTGCAACACAGCACTCCAAAGCTTCAAACCTCAAGGCCAGGAGAAGTCTGGAGGGAAACCCACAAGGTTAATTAAGTCTGTCACAGGATCAATGTCTGACTGTCTGATAGCATCAGTAGAAAAGAGGAGAAATGAAGACAGAAATTACTCTCAAAGAACAACAACTGCATGTGCAGCAATAGATTCTTGTAAATATTTGTGCTTGGCAACACTGATGAAAAGAACAAACTCATGAGAAATAACTGTTAGCACCTCCCTCCAGTCAGTAAGAGGCAATGCTTCTGAAATAGAAAATAAAACTGCAAAGATGTAAAGGTAGAGAAGAATCAGGCCACAAGGTGAAATGAGCAGAAGGGCACAAGTCTTGGCTGGCAGCTCTAGGATAATAACTTGTGGTTTAACTTGATCTCAGCCACACTACTCCTCTCCCCAAGATAAACACATTAGAGAAAGTGATTTCAGAGGTGGCTGTTGCAGCAGGAAATTGATCCTGAGGTAGGTGGAGCACACTGATCACACATTGATAAGGGCTTAGGCTTCTGTTTACTTCACAAGAGCTTCAAGGCCAATTTAATCTAAGTTCTTTCATTCTTGAGATACTTCTCTCACTACTTCACTGACTCCAGTGGATGTGTCCCTCATTCACATCAAGCAAAAAGGAACAATCAGGCTCACTTAGTTTCTCTCAAGTTATCTTACTTCTCCCCTCCTCTGGTCTAATGCCATCCATTTGTTCCCCAATACACACTGTGCCAACTTGCCTTTCCCAGCATACTCTAGACCAGAAATGTTTATACATACTATTCTTTAAGGCCATCTTGAATATGTGTTTACCCAACAGTCAGAGCAAAAGAGTGACAATCATCATATTTCTCTAAAGCCAAACTTAGCAGGATGAGGGACACTCCAGTCCTGAACAATTGCACAGAAAATGATCTCATATGTGACAGCAACGCCAAAAGACAGTCACTGATCACACAAAAAGCTGAGCTGGTGGCAGCATGCGAGTCCCATAAATAAACACTCGCATACATATAAAGGATGAAGATTTCCCAGCTCAAGTCCTTAATTCACCCTTACAAACTCCATTTGATAGCATTTTTATAGTGGAAATGGGAAGCAGAAGTCATCACACAAACATCGGAGTCAGCTGTTTTTTACACAAGTGTGGGGGGAAGACTAATACCCAAGTACAGGGTCAAGACATGAGAAAACCACTAATAAAAGGTCAGATTCTCTCTGGAGTGAGTCAGCACACTGCTACGTCCTTCCAGAGAGACTTAGTTATCACCAGCTTTCTTACTTGTAACTTGACTACTGTGGGTATAACTTATTTAGGTGGGAATGCTAGGCAACAAACTGAAGAGAAAAGATGATAAAATAGAAGCCTTTTTCCTCATATTGCAAATAGCCAGTGTAGGGAAACTGGAAAGGACAGAAACAACACCCCAGCTCCCCAGATTTTGGTAGACAGGTAAGATGAACAAGCCAAGTCCTCACCCTGCGCTCTTCAATATCATTGCAAAAATTATTTGTATGGCAGGTAGTAGATCTGTGCAAGCCACATCCATCACAGTCACATTCAGGGCTCTTGTACAGATTTAGGAGGCAACAGATCTTCTGCTAGCAAAGTCTTGCAATCCTCTGAAGAGTGAATGAGGCTACACATCACCCTCCACCCTGTGTGATCATTTAACTAAAACCTAAGCAGCCTTCCTTCCCAACTGTACTTCCTAGCCCTTGCAATTTAGAGATTTCAGCTTGGAATAAAACTTTTCTTCTTTCATGGAGCTTTCTTGTCTCCCTCTGCTGCTTCATCCAGCTCTGTGAGAGCCAGAGACCCTGTAGTTTGTGAGCAGCTTGTTGGTTGGAAGAACACACCCACTTTCACTATGGTCCCAGTAGTCCAAGTGACACAAATCCACTTTGAGGGTGAAGAACTCCCAGAAACTACCTTCAAACCAGGCAGTGGAGTCAAACATCAAACACAAGCACAGGACTGACTGAAGCACCCCAGCTTGGCATGCAAAACCCCAGTGGGGAACAGCAGATCCAGGCATCTCTCCCTGCACACCTGCTTTGCTGCACTGGAGACCTCCACTGTTGTCTCAGCCATCTCTCAGGTAGATCATTCAGCTTCCTGCAGGACAGTCCCCTGGTAGGAAGGGGAGATAAAGGGGATTCGCAAAGAGATATTCACTGATGACCACTGTGTGTCTTTATATCTGGGCACAGGATCAGGCAGTAAAGGGTAGCTGGGATGAGAAATCTCATTTAGCTCATCTGCCTCCAACAGCAGAAGCCACCAAGCGCTTTAAATTATATCAGGATCCATATGCGAGATCCATTTCTTAGTGTTCTACAACACTGAAGCAATGAAATCCCCAGGTTAACCACAGATTCATAAGACATCTTCAGGCCTTTTTTAGGAACCTCACACAAGAGAATGACCACACTCTCCGTAAGTTATAAATATATGAAAAATTACCAGAACACTGGAGCTGCCTTCTGAGAGCAGCTGCAAATTCACAGCACAGGTGTGAGGGGAAAGCTCACAGGACCAGGGAACATCTACCAGACCCAAAAAGGGCACCTATTATCCCAAAGAGAGAAGGATATCATGCAAACAGGGGAAATCTGGCTTCTTTTGTGGGTAAAACCACAAAAAAACTATGTGAAGCTTTTCCTTCCTTCCTCTTCCTCTGATTCTGCCTACACACATCCTATGCAATCCAAGCATGACAGCAACAAACAGAAAACAACTGAGCATTAAAAGGGGTCCTCTCAGAAAGAAATCTCTGCAAAACATTAACATTAAGGAAGCTGCAGGCTGATTAGCAGGTAATTCCTATTAGCAGACAGCAGCTGATCAAGTTCTTGTGGTTTATTCTGAACACATGCTCAGCTTTCCTCAGTTACTCTCCTACGAGATCCTCTGCTTCCAGATCTCAGGGTTCATGCTCCATGCTTGATGCCATGAAAGAGAATGGGGAGCAGGTTGGAAGACCAACTCTTTCCCTGGAGTCCTTAGACTTAAAGCATGTGCAAGACTGTTGGCTTGATTTTTCACTAACATTTATAGGTGATGCCTTGAGTGGCTACCTAGAAACAGAGACTAGGCAGGAGTAAGGGAATAAAGGTAGGTATTTTTTTGAAAGGCCTTCAAAGGTACACCCTGAGGAGCCAAAGGCTACATCCAAGATGGACCCCAAGATGGACAACAAGTCATGAGTTCTTCCCACTTCCATAGGTTTGGTTCATTTGCATATTACCATAAATTTGCCAATTAAAACTTTAGCTAATGATGTAATTTCTTCAATTTCTCCACCTCTCTAGAGGCCCTAGTTTACACCTTTGGGCCTAGGACAATCTGAGCGTCCTTGAATAACAAGCTCAGAGAGGCTTTGTTATGTCAATCCGGCATAAGAGAACAGCAGTTAGCAGGTTCCACGAAACTTCAGAGTTACACACTAGGCAATGAAGGATTTGAAAAATATAAAAGTTAAAACCTAAGGCATCATAGGTAGAGCTTGTGTAGCATTTAATGATGTTTCCCTGCTCACAGTACAAAGTGCCTGCAGAGGAAAGGAGGTACCACTATATTGTGATTAAACACCTCCCAAGAAACCAAGCCATCCCTTCAAAGCTGTCCACACAATGTCACTGACCAACACAGTGCTCTCAGTTTACACAAACACACTCAAAGTGGCCCTCATCCAGCACAGCTGGTCTGTCTAACCCAACAGCCTCTTCCTGATAGTTCTACAAAGGGGTTTTCAGACAGCGTAAAAGGTGATGTGTGCACAGTATGGGATCCTGCTTTATCCATCCCAGCAAGCAAAATTTGCTGACTTCTTGAGCTGAGAAATTAAAGTCAGTCACAGACCTACTTTCCACAAATGTAACTAACCCCCATGACCAGGTACATTTCTGGCCTCAAAAATATCCTGTAGCAATTCACTGCATTTGGATTGGGTGTTGTGAAAGCACCACTTCCTTTGGCATACCTGCAGCTGAATCATTTCACCGTGTGCCTCCGCACTTGTGTTTCATTCATGATTGCTTGTAGCATATTTCAGTTCTCTGTGGATAAATGTACCTCTCCTCAGAAGTGCCCCTTTCTAAACAAAGAAGCTTTGCATGGTCACCTTGCACATGAAAGCTCACCACCCTAGCTGTCCATCTCTGCATTTCCTACAGCTCTATTCTGAAGTTTCTCAGGCTGGAACTGCCATCAGCATTGCAGATGTGGGTAATAGGGATTTATATTTCGCTTTGCTCTAAATTCTCCCCGTTTGCCTTTTCTACTCCCACTGAGAGCTGCAGTGAGGTTTTCAGCAAAACATCCGATTCCAACAGCCTTCCAGAGAGGAAAGAACAAATTGCAATGTTGATTTACATGTGCCTATATCAAGCCCTTATTTCCCACACTCATTGCTTTGCAGTGATTGGCAATAAACTTCATTTGCCATAATCTCATCCAGTCACATGGATTTTGTCACATCCTCTGGCACCCCATCTGTTAATGGGCAGACTGATGCAACTGCCCTTGTTTTGCAAATATTTGCGGGGTTTTGTGTTTTGTTACTCATTTCCAAGGAAAGTGCTTTGCTAGGAAAAGCCCATATGTTTGTTAGTAGATAGCAGTGGTGGTAAATACTTTAAATACTCCAAAACCTCACAAACTTATTTCATAACTTAACTATTACCAAATTCTGTTTCATTCCTATTTTCAGGCACCCTAAAGAGAAGCAAACAGTATCAATGACTAATGAAGAAACGAACAATGAAACTAATGAATAGTTACGATCCAAACCACAGTCCAGAGCTAACTCTAAAAGATTTCCACCTTCCCCTGAACTGCAAGGATGTGCCCGGGGAAAGCTTTCCACTGTTCCCTGGGGTGTGGCACCTGTGCTCTTCTAGCCGGATTCCCAGGATTTTAAGCATCGCACCCTGAAGGTTACTCCATGTCAAAATATTAGCCGTGAGAACTGCACAGTTTAATAACCACGCTCAGGAATCTAAGGACTCTACTAGCACACAAAAAAACCACAACAGGAAAGAGCTGGCCCAAGATACAGGCCACCAGCTTCTAACTATTCCTGATCAGAGAATTCCACTTCCCTTTCCAGTGGTCTGACAGCAGGTACAGCTTCTTGAGCCACATCTGGAAGGAATCTCCCACCTCCAAGAATGGAAATAATAGGGATACCATACTCTTTGCAATATCCCTAGGAGAAACAAGGTCTAAGCCTGTCTCAGCTAGAACCTCCCGGCATTCCAGCATCCTGCATTTTTCCAGTCATTCCCCTGCTGGTGTTCATGAGCTTCTGCTGTAAAGGAACTTAACGAGCAGTGTGTTAGGCACTGAGTTCACCCTCCTGCTTGTACTGTGGTGCCCACTGCAAGCATCCTTTACCAGCTCCTGTGCAACTGGGGATCCCTGTTCCTGGAAAACCAGATATGCATGGCTCACTTGTGAAGCTTCCTGCTCACAGCTAAGCCACAATGATACGTGGCCATCATCACAAGACTGACAGGCTCCCTTGTGTGCTCCGAGGAATCTGCAGCTGAATTGTAGTGGCTTGGTGTCACGGGTTGGCACCCTTCCTGCTTTTCAGGTTTTTTTTTTTCCTTCAGCTCTGTTTCTTCGGAGAGAGAGGGAAGGAAGTGATGCTCGTTGCAACAGGTGTTGCAATTTCCTCCAGAACTTGATAGAACCAATCAATTAACTAATTTGAATACAGACAGCTCTACTGAGCCACTCAGAGAAGGGTTATGCCTCTGTAAAATACAGCATTTAAAGAGGGACCAGGCAGAAATCGCCCTCTTGCTGTTCTGGTGTTGGCAGAGGTAACTGAGGTCCTGGCGGGGCCCTGCTGGGCCCTGCCTACGAGAACCTGTGTGGCCCGGCGGGGGCCAGGCTTGGCCATGGTCCAGCTCTGCCACGGGGTCATGGCCTTTCTCCCCTCGGCCCTGGCGGCCCCAGCCCCTGTGTGGGCCGGCCTCTCCCAGCAGGCTGGGCTAAGCCCCGGCCGCTGGGCCCAGGGCTGCTGGGCTGGGCCACAGCCCCGCAAGCTGCAGCTTAGCAAGGTGGGCCGAGACGCCCCCCCTTCACTCCAAAACCTGGCTCCAGCTGCAAGTAGCTGCATAGCCAAAGCTGCCACTTTAACAAAGAAAGATAAGGTCCAGTTTTCAAGGTCCCGACACAGGAAGATTAACCCCTTCAGTGCTGTAAGTTTTCCCTCCGAGATACGAAACCTGCAAATACCAATCCTTTCCCAAGAAAGGCAAAGACACAGAAGAAAGGGCTGAAGCCTAGAGAGAAGAGATAGAGGAGATGCTAGAAGCCGAAATTCTTTTGTAAACCTATGGTGATGGACTCAGATATATTAGAGACTCTCTTGTAATTTCATTATAAGCTTTGGGGGGGGGGGCGGGGAGGGGGGTGGGCAGAAGAGCTTTCCAGCTGTCTGTGTTACAAAGGATAGATGAGGTGAACCAGAAAACCTCTGTTCCTAGAGATGAAGATGACTTTGGATTTTTTTTTCTCTTCTTCTTCTTCTTTCCTGGACTGCTTCACACTGAGGTGGAGGCCTGAAGGAGTGCCCACCTCGGCCCTGCTCTGATGAGAGGAGCTACCTACGGAAGGACTTTGAATTTTTTTTTTCCCCAGGTTTTCTCTCTATAGCGAGGGGGTTTTATCCTGGAGATGGATGAAGAGAACTTTTGTTTTTCTGGAATTGCTCGTCCTTAAAATTGTACCCCCCATAGCTAAAAGTGAACCCTCGAACACAGCTGTGGCAAAGCTGTAATCAAGGAAAAGGACTCTCACATGTCAACAGAAACCCACCCCAGGCGGCTGTTGTGCAGTGACATGGATGCCATGAGAAGACTGTTCTTGTGGAAAGGTTCCATAGCGTGAGCAAAAGAGACTTCTCTCTCCAAATGGACTGACAAAAAATTGTTATAGAGTGGCAAACTGACTGAAATGATTTTAAGTTTGTGTCTTTATATTATAGGTGGATGGGGGAGGTGCTGGAGAAAAGGGGGTTAATTTGCTTTAATTCTTTTTTATTCCATTTTACTTCTAGTTGTAGCAATAAACTTCATTACATTCTTTAAAGTTTGGTGCCTGCTTTGTATTCCTCCCTGTTCTTATCTCACAGAAGGGGAAAATGCAAACTAAACCACTACACTTGGCCAGCCCGGTGGGGTGGGGGACAGCACCGGCAGAGTGTGGTGTCCCTTATCACTAGCAGCCAGGGATCAGACAAAGCTTGCAATCCTGCTGGGGTCTGCTTTTTCACATGGCAATGCCAGCACCATCCTCCCAAGGTCTCTGCAAATTGTTTGGACTCCAAATGAAAAGTGGAATCAGAAAGACCCAGGGTTTTTCTCACCTACATAGAAAGCATTTCTGCACTGAGATGCCATGGGAAGAAATCCAAGCAGATAAAACCAGCAAGGTGCAGGATTCTGATGTGGCAGAGCCCAGGCATATATTTCCCCACCACTGGTGAGCACAAGGTAGCAGGCTAGGCAAACAGCAAAGTTCATGTGTGTATGTTTAGGATGGAGGACAACTGGCAAGTCCAGAGCCTCAGTACAGCACTGTTGCAGTAGAAATTATCTGCAGGGTACTAGCAAATTAAAACAACAACAAGACAACTTTCTTCCCTAAGGAATTGCAGATGGGAAACAGTTCTTTAAAAAAAAAAAAGAAAAGAAAGGCATTCCCTTTCCTGCCAAATCAGTTAGTAATTAGTCAGGAAATTCTACATAAACAGCAACATAATCATCACACTTATTTTTGGTATCAGCAAGAAACTAGGAGAATTGCAACTGTTCAGAGGAAGATTAATGTGTTACAGAAGGAAGTTAAAGAATACATATTTAAACAAAGGCAATAAATCTGTTGGGAGCTTCCTGCTTTAAAAGCAGTTTGGCTCATCAGCTGATTGTGATTTCAAGGTGATGTGCGCTGGTTTTGGCAAAGCCATCAGTGCTTCACTTGTACTTACGCTGATATTTCAAATCACTGCTTCTGGCTCAGTTCTGCCTGACTTGCAGCCCCAAATGGCCTTGGGGAAGAGCAGCATAATCAAGCACAACCACAATGAACCACAGAACAGTTCTCTGCAGGAAGTATTTGTTCTTGCTACACAGGACATCAAAATCCAACTGCTTTAAGAGTCAAAGGTCCCTGTATCCTGATCCACCCCCCCACTGCTGTGTGACTGCCCTAATCACAGAGGGGAAGTGCTGCCTACACAGAGTACACGCTTGGGGCAGGAAGATTGCCTCAGTGATCTGCAAAAACCAAAAGCTATACACGCACAAAAATGAAGCTACTGGAAAACTCTGAGCTGTGCTGGAAACCCTGTGAGCAGAGCCAGAACAGTTCCTGCAGCTCCAGTATCATTCTCTCTGCTCAGCAGTTTTCAGGAGGAGCTGAAGCAGGGCAGCAGTGGAAGGCAGCCACAGCTGTGCTATATGGGATGGAGGATGTGCCCCAAAGCCATCCAGGCAGGTGGCTGGGATGTGTCCAGGTTATGCCTGAGCCCAGCTTGAGAGGAGGAAGAGAGATAAAACAGCCTCTCATGGGAGTGGCACTAGGACCAGCCTGCCCTTCTGCCAGCAGCATGATGGGGCCCTGGGTCTGTGCCTGCAAAGGACATGAACAGCCTCTTTGCATTTACAGATAAATACAGGGAAGTAAAGATATATCCCTTATAGACAGAATATTTAATTTAATTTACAAACATAGAGTTAAAAATACAGATATATTGAAATAGCAGGTGGAGCTACTCCCCAGCTGGAGGCAGAGCTGGCAGGCCTCATATGCCTCAGAGGGTGCATAAGCAAGTAGTGCATCTGTCAGGAACAACTTCCAGGAAGCATGTCTTCCCCACAAAATACCCCACAGCCTGGGAAACCAGAGTTAAGCTTTCCCTATCACTGACATGCACTTCATGACCTCACCACCCAAAACTGATAAATGGCGGGAATTAACAGAAAAGCCATCTATTACTTGGGCAAGAAGTCAAATATGATCTCAGAGGGTGGCTAGATCCTCTTTCCTTTGTGCAACAGCCAGAATTTCTGTTTGATATTGCCACCATGAGTTTGGATGTCAGTCTATGTACCGTACCCACCACAAACCCAGGTCAGCTACAGCCCAGGAACATCTCCTGAGTAATTTCTTCCTGGCAGCAGCAGACACCTTCTTCCAGTACTCTGTTCTCAGGGCCAGCAAGGCAGCACTGGATCATGTTGCCAGGGTTCCAGAGGCAGACTCAAGAAGCTTTGAAGCACATTGGAAGAAGAGCTGCCAGAAAAGCCACAAATGGGACCACAAAGAGCTGAGCAAGCTGGCCCTGTCAGTAGTTATCCCTCTGCAGCCAGAGCACAAGAGGCAGATTAAATGTGTTAAAACTGCCCACAGTTCTTGTGTGAGGAAAACAAATACCAATGCACACTCTGGAATGGATAATCCAAAAGAAGCACATGGATTCTCTACATCAAATTTGGGGACAAGGGTTGTCAGCTTAGGCATAAAAACGACGCAAAACCCATTGCACAGCAGCAGCTCATTGATTTGCACGGAATGTCAGAGGTAGAACCTACAGACATTTTTTCAATCACTTTTTTTTCTCCAAATTCACCCTCCCATTTCTGTTTATAGGAGGGTAAGCTTTACTGTCCCTGTCTCTCAGGACACTGAGGGTATCAGATTATTGTTGGATTTGCTGACGTCCCAAGCAGCTCCCACAAAACAGTGAAGGAATTGCTCTTCTCCCAGGAGCAAACACAAAGAGGCACCTGAACCCAGGGCTACAGCTCTCAGCACAAGATATAAGTTAAAATTACTCCCAGTGTCAAATCAAGCTAAAATGGCTGTGAGAGGTTTTGGTAACATCCCTAAAAAGCCTTGCAGTTAGTCAGGCTCATCCCAAAATACCTCAAGAATCAGAATTCCCCAGCTGAAGCTGGTGATACCTTAGGTTTTAACTTTTATATTTTTTAAATCCTGTACTGCCTAGTGTGTAACTCTGAAGTTTCTCGTAGCCTGTTAACTACTGTTCTCTCATGCTGGTTAGACATAACAAGCCATTCTAGGCTTGCTCTCCAAGGACACCTAGATTGTCCCAGGCCCCAAAACATGTAAACTAAGGCCTCTGAAGAGGAGGGCAAACTTGGGGTAGTTACATCATTATCTGGGTTTGTAACTGGAGAATTGATCCCTGTATGAAAACGGACCAAACTTATAAAAGTGTGAAGAACTTGTGATCTGTCGTCCATCTTGGGTATAGCCTTTGACTCCCCAGGGTATACCTTGAAGACCCTTTAAATAAATACCTGCCTTTATTCCCTTATTCTCATCTAGTCTCTGTTTTTAGGTGGCCACCTCAGGCATCACTGGCAGTTATTTCCAGATAAATACCCATGTACATAAGCAAGTGCTGATAGTCTAAGCACTCTTTCTTTTTGCCAGAAAAGAAAATATAGAAGGCTTACAGTAAATAAAGATGACGGTTTAATTGTCTTCTGATAAAGTCTAAGTTTCAGTATGTTTCTTGGTTTAATATTAAAATCACACCCAGTTCAATTTCTTTATCTGTAATAAGCTAGACCACATCATTAATATCAAGCCACAAGGAATTTATTAGTGGTGCTGTTTGAGCAGAGACTTGGTTTCATACTGTGACCGTTTATTATGTTACATTGCCAATTTATCTGTACTTTGTCACTGTTTGACTGGCAACTATGAAAAAAAAGCCTCCGCTTTGCTAAGCGAAACCCTGAACAATTCATATTCTGTTGCTAAAGAAAGCTTGACCTGTTTAGACCTTACTGTAGAAAAATCAACCTTTTCTGCCCGAAAGACTTTCCTGCACTCAATTTTCAGGAAACTAACAACAAACTCAGCTGGTTTACCAAGACTGACTCTCTAGTAAATCTGGATGATTTCACTATCTGGATCAGGAAAACACAAGGTCCAACATGTACTTTGGCTTATAAACATTCTCCCAAAACAAAAACACACATGCTATTAACCATTTCACCTTGGAGTCTGAATTTCACAGGAACTTAAACAAACAGACTGCTCCCTAGAAGGGGCTATCCCAGCACCCGTTGGCTCAAAACTGTACCAAGAAAGGAGTCTTCGTGGTGTTCCCATAAAAAGAAAAACAGCCTTAGTCAAAGTGAAATCCTAAACTTTCCAGTGGTTCTTTTAAAACCAGTGGCTTTAGGAGTAAAGTTGATATTTGACAGTTGCTACACACACAGAGCTGCGTTTAAAAATACAAGAGCTGCTCCTGATTTTACTCACATTGAGGGGGTTTAGAATAACTCCAATGAACTAAACGAAGTTACATCTCAGAAAGGAGGATGCAAGTGGGAAAAGAATAAAGCCCACGAAGAGACTTCTCCAAATGAGAATTTCTGTTTAAAGGCCACTTCTGTGTTACCTATCCAGCACTGAGTCACTGACACATGCCTGTACAGCTCGAGGAAAAACGCACCTCCTGTTGCTAAATCACAAACCCAGCTCGCTTCCTTCCAGCCCTGCTCAGATCAGCATTTTCTGGCCCCTCCAAACAACGGTACCACTTCAACACAAAGAGAAGCCAGGGCTAGGCAGCCACTGCTTTGCCCTTCTATTAAAATCAATGGCACAGATAAGGTGCTCCCAGACTGCCCCAGCAGCTTCCCCTTCATCTTGCCTACTCCTATAGGAAGCAAACCAAGGAAATGAGCTATGGAGAGCTGCCCAGAGTTCCCAGCTTTTCCAGCTGCCTGTTACAGCCCAAACCACTGTCAGCAAATGTGGACACAAATACACTACTAGCAAGAACTTTTCTTGCTTCTCTCTAGTCCCGTGGGAGACTTCTCTCTCTCACAGAAGCTATCAGTAGAGTTTGTAAACTATGGATGCTTGCTAACGTTGTTTCTAGTACAGTAATGTTTTGACAATGGACATTTCAGGATTTTAGCCAATTGTCCTAAGGAGGTGGCTTTGACCAATGACACTATGAAGAAAAAAAGTCTATAAGAGAGTTTTAAAATAATTAAATAAATCACTCCTGCTGCATCTCTCTCTTTCTCCACTCTGCTCGGGAAATGGCGATAAGCGCAACTACAAGCAAACAGAAAGGTCTGGACATCAGTCCTGCTTCAGCAGGACCCCCTAGCTCTGACCCGAGCTCTGTGCTGTTTCCACAGGGTGGCCACAGTGGCACCACATGGGGCTGGAAAAGGCACCCATGGGAAATAAACTCAGCAGGAAGCAGCAACATGAGAATGAGCCGCTTTCAGGGAGTTTGGAGCAATTTTCAGAACAAAAACAAAACACAAGGAAAGATGATGAGTTAAAAAATAATTTAAAAAATGTGGGGTTTGCTAAGGGACAGCCTGCTAGACATCAGCTTTGAAACAAGTACTTTGGGTTGCAAGCTTAATATCCACAGGGAAGGGTGAACAGTGCCCTAACCCCACATGTCTAGAGATGCAAGCCTGTACTGGCAGATAAGGGGATGTCTGCTTCACGTAAGAGCAGTTATGGTGACAGGGACACAGACTTTGTCTGGAGCGTGGCTGTAACAACATCACTTCACAGGAAGGTGGCTGTGACTACACAACACTCCAGCTGTACATGGATGTCTTCTCTAGGCTTATTTTCAACACAGCCTTCTGTAATAAATGCCCAGAACCTCAGACATCTCCATCATCATTCTTCACAACTGCACCATGCAGGGGACTAGGGCTGGTCACAACTCACCTCCTGGATCCTCATGCTAAATTTGCCTTTTTCACAAGAACATAATATTGATGGCTCGTAGTCATCCTGTGATCAGCCAGTACACTGGCATCTTTTCTCCTTCTCAGTATTTTCTAACTGATCAGGCTCATGCTAAAGAGCAGTTTTGCATTATTAGTCACTACTGAGTTTCAGTCCTTTTCTTCTACTCTGGTCTCAGCATTCCTGGTATGATATTCTAGCTCTTTTCCATGCTAAAGCTGTTTCCTAACTTCTGTCCAAAGCATATTTTAACCAGCACCAGGTTTTCAATCCAGGGGAATTAATGAAAATAATAGGTAAGTTTGAGCCCTAAGGAGAATCCCTCACCTTATCTAATGAGCTGGTCAAGTCACTGACAGGGCCAGTCTCATATTCCTACAGCAAGGACATGCCTGAGAATGACTTCCCTACTTTGGCAGATGGGAAAGACATGACATGGAGCCAAGGAAACCTCTGAATAAGCATTCCAGATACCCAGGACACAGGCCTCATCAGCCTTCGAAATTATGTAGGATACAGCTCCTGTTCTTGTAACTGAGACAGAAGGTATAGCTTTAAAGAGACTTCTTTGGATTTACTTCAGAATTTAGGCTGCATGTTCTTCTTGCAGAAGACTCTTCAGAGTCTTCTGAAAAGGTTGCCAGATCCTCCCAAAGTCACATTTTTATCAAGACCAGTTTTCTCTTCCCAGCTTCCCATCTGGCTTCAAAGCTACCCAAAACACAGATGGAAGTTCACATGCATTCAGACTCAATCCACCCAATCACACCATGCAGGTTGGTTAGGTTGTGCTCAAACTAGTGATGCTGGGACCATCCTTGAGGGATTTTGCATCTGTTGATGGTGAAATTACCCATGTGCTCTAGCCAAGCCCCCTTCCTTTTACAGGGCTGTGGTGAGGCACAGCAACTCCTACCCACATCTCACTGGATGGGACAAAGGAAGGGTCTCCCTGGAGAGGTGGGAATGGCTACAGCACACAAAGACCACTTGGGCCTGGAGCCCTAGCAGTGTTTCAGAGCTCTGGGATACTGCTGTAGTCAAAAAGAAATGAAGTCCCATGGGCAAAACCCTCCTGGGCTGGGAGAGGTGCTGCTGGGGAACTCACTCATCTCCAGCCTTCATAGCAGGGACAGCCTGCCCTGCAACCAGCAGTTAAATTCACTTCTCCTTAATCACACTGTCTGGGCAGAACCAAGGCCTCTGCCATTATCCATCCTACAGCACTGGGACATTTTTCTCTGATGGCCAGCCCACTCCACCCTGAGAAAGCGACTTCCTTTGTTACAAATTTAGTCGGTTATGACACATGTACATATGGGATTTTTCAAAGGGCAAGCAGATGTGTTAGGAGGGAATGTTTTCCTCTCTGCAGTGCAGTGTCACTGGGGCCTCACTGAGCTCCCCAGCCTCTCTTGAGATGGCAGTGGCAAGGCCAGAACACTGGTTTCAGTGGTGTCTGCAGGAACTACCAGCCCACACAGGGGCCATCAGCTGCCACAGCTGTCATGCTTGACAGGCTATTAATAGCATCCTAAAGTCACCTGAGACTATGATTTCTTACCTCAAATATCACCTGTCCTCAAAGATACCTACAGCATCAGAACCTCTTAGTGCTCTCTTTTCTGCACTGCAGCCTTCTTGATACCTCATCAGATATCACTGGCTGGTTACACACAGAAAAGATAAAATGAAATGAGAAAAGCATGCGGGAGCCAAACTAACAGCCTGTCTGCCTGGCACTGCAGCTGGAGGCTAGGGAAATCCTTTGAATTCAGGCCAGGCTGACTAACAGCCCCAAATGCTGCCACTCATGCAGAGGTCACAGCTCTTAACTTCTAGGATCTTTATCTGTCAAGTGACAGGCAAGGAAAACTGGTAGGATGGCAACAAATCACAGAAGAGGTCCCTACCACCTGCATGGATGAGGGGAAGGGTTGTGGAAATGATCCCCAGAGCCCCATGTGGCACCAGCAACAGCAGAAGCTGTTAACTGGTGACAGGGTTGCCACAGGAAATCTCAATCCATCCTTCAGCATCGAACACAGGGTGCAAACTCTGAAGTCCTTCCCCCTGTGCCTGCCAAAACAAAGCCTCTTGCGACTGAATAAGAGATAAAGGTCACGGCAAAACCAGCAAGTTTCACAAAAAACAGATAATTCTAAAAGAAAAAAGGAAAGAGTTTTGTTCATTTCAGTGAATCTGAGTCAACTTTTCATCTGTGTTTTTTGTGAAACTCCTCTGACTTTCGGTGACCTTTCTCAGACAGCTGCAGAGTGCTGCCAGCCTCTGATATTGGAAGTTAAATGCATTATTGCACAACACAACAAAAGGAAATGGGCCAGGCCCTGGGTGATGGATCTGAACATTGCTCAGGCCAGAAGCCTCAAACCCCAAATCCATAGGGATGCAAACTCTCTGCACTTCCAAATAAAATTTGCCAATAGGAGCATAGGGCACCTATCTACAAGGCAAAAAGGCAAACACAAACATAGAAAGTTATGTTTCTAAGGGTCTCACAAGTGCTTGATGTAACCAAAATACAAGAAAACATTGCCGAGAAACCTTGGCAAGCTGAGGAGTCCAGCTCCTGAATATGGTACAAAGATCTGGGTAATTTGCTTCATATGGCTTCCCCCCCGCCTCCCCACTTAAAGGGGGCAGTAGAGGACTATGAGCTCAATGGCAGGAGGAAAATACCATAGAAAAACACCACTTCCTTTCTGGAAAAGCTAAAGAGACCCTTCAGTTCAACAGGATGCTCCCAGTATTCCCTGGTTTGTTTCTCATCTGTCAGGGTGGGATCAGAAGCCAGGTTTTAATGCTGACATTACCTCCGCTCCAAGTGACAGTTTTATGGGAAATCTCTCAGGATCTTTACAAAGTATAACATTCACCTTTCTAAAAAAAGGCTTTAATTGTATTCCTGTTTTCATAAGAAATCTCTTCTCAGATTGAGTCTTGATTCTGGGTGACTTCAACCACCAGTTTCTATTTCTCACCTCCAGCTGCACAAATTCCTTCTGTTTGTGCCTCTCACTGACCAATTTTTGTTTCCTTGGGTGCTATTTTGGAGCAGAGCTGCAATCCCCTTCTCATCTAGGGCACCCTCTTTCCTATCATCCTCCCACTACCACTCAAACACCCTGCACATCTACTACCATTGCCAAAACAACATCCTGTATCTCTGGCTACTGTTCAACAGAGGAGTGAGGAGCTTCCATTGCTGATTAATGGGGTCAGGCCTTGCTGAAGGCTCCTCTTGGTGGTTCAGCTGGCTTTGCTAACTTGCTTCTGGAAACTCAGCAGCATTTGGGCAGAGGGGTGAAGATGCAGTTAAGGCAGCACAAGAGACAGTCAGACAAACTACAAGTTAGTGTAAGTGTGCTGGGAGGACCCTGTTGTGCACCAGCTCCTGTTCTTAGGTACTTTCTTCTCTAATCAGCACCTTGGTTCATCAACTGTTACACATTTTTCATAATCATCCTGCTAAGTCAAGAGAAAGGCCACTCCTGGGCCTGTGTGATTCACGGTCCTTCTCTGCAAATGCACCAAACTCAGCTCCTTGTGGTGTCCACCTCCAGTACAGCCCAGTATAACAGGACATACCATTTCTGAGCGAGATACCTCAGGGTTTGGACCAGCAACAGTGTGGTAGCTCCAAACTGCACCTGCACCCACTGGACCTAGGTTCTGAGACAGCCGTGCCTGACCTACAGTTTAGAGAATGCAGGGCTCCTGCAAAGTTTACTTCCTCTGTTTGCCTTGCCATGTTTTAGCAGAAAAGGCACTGATGTCCACACCATGTTCCAATAGCAGCATTGTCTGGCCTGTGTCACTGATGTGTTATGGGTGGTTTGGCAGGTTGGAACACCAGTGTCTGCCTTTAATTCACCTAAGACATACAGAAAGGACACCACTAGAGCAGGTATCTTCAAAGCCCCCATACTGTGGCAGGTCAAGACCAGGACTCTTTGAACCTTTCAAAATTCAAGCTTTGCAGAAACTTGGCACTGAAGAGATGGTAATTTGGCAAGTGAGGAATGAGACTGGCTACCATCTAACCCTGGGGAGCTCCATCCCACACTGGAGGGTGGCTGGAGTCAGTGCAAGGGCTCTACCTGGCAGGGTGTCCCTGGGGCTGCACAAGAGTGCTGGGGGCCACAGTGGCCTGGGGGCCACACACCCACCCCTCCTGTAGGCACAGGGACCCCTCAGGTCAGGCTGGAAGAAGTTGTGCCTCAGAGTCTCTCCAGGGTATTTACACGCATCATCTGAGCGAGGCTCACACCTGCCTGTGAAAGCGCACTCACTAGTGATTCAGAAAATCAAAAGCACAGGAGGGCCACATGAGCAATGTTACACAATGTAACCACAAACCACATCAGAGCCAGCCAACCAGCTCATCTGGTGGGAGAAGCTACAGTTCTGAGCTTGCTTGAAGGATGCTCAGGGGAATGAAAGCATTTTTAGACACTGAAAGAACTCTGTGAAGAGCAAGAGTGAATCCACCAGACTGACCAAGAAATGACTACAATGGTTGGTTCATGGAGAATTTCAGCTGGTTCTTCCTTAGAGCAAGACTTTTACAGGATGAAGAATAAGTTTCCAAGCTTGCCAATAGAAAGGTGTCAGCAGCTGTCTTCAGATGGGAGCCCATCCAGACTTACTCAGCATTTCAGAAATGTCAGAGGCACTCAGTGCAGGACACTGGGTGTTGAAGGTTTTGACTCATTTCACTGGCATGGTTTGGGTTTTCACACTCATGGCTGGCTCTAACCCTGCATTTTCACAGTGCTGTAAAACAAGTCTTGTCAGGGCTGGGTGCTACCCTCAAGCCCAGTCATACAGCTGTGAACTTAGTTGGGAAGGCCTCACAAGGTCAGCTGGCAAGTTCAAATTCTCCCACCTCCAGCTCTGGGAACCTTAAACCTCTGAGAAGGATTGTCCCTTGTCATCAACATCTCCAAACAGAGGTCACCTCACCCACACGGCAGAGTGAGACTAGGGCTTACAGCAAGTCACCATAAGCCTGGGTGATTCCCTCCAGTCCTCTTCCAGCATTCCCTCCAACAAGAATGCCACCACAGCAGCGGTGAGGCCAGAGCACAAGAACAAGTCCCACGTGGCTACAGCATGCACCCTGCCAAGATTTGCTTGTTGGGGGCAAACAGGCCAGAGGCAACTGCACAGCTGTGGAGGCAGCAGGCAAAATGATAGAACAAATATAACAAAACGGGGGGGTGTTGAGATGGGACCCCCATTCCAAAGATGGGAAATTAGTCATGAATTGGAAACTAAGCAGAAGCCACAGCTGCAAGCAGTGACTGCAAACACTGATCAAGGATTGCAACCCCAGCCCCTGCTGCCGTCAAACCTGTACCAAATCACCATGGCACCAGCTTACGCATTCAGTAGTTACTGAAAAACCTCCTCAGCTGGGAGGCAGAAAATACATCTCTGACCAGCCATAGAATACACTTACTTGCCTTCCTTGGCTCTGTTGTGCTCTTAGCTGCCCCTGTTTCCTCTCTGGGTTCTCTGCTCCTTCTGGCTAGGTCTCCTTCACAAGCTGGAAGTGCACTCAGCCAAGTCATGGGAAGCAAAACAGAGGCTAAGGTACTGGACAAAGAGGTTTCTACAAGAAGAAAGCTCAGAAGGATAGAGGCAAATTGGAAGAAGGAGAGGGCACCTAGCTAAAGAACTGAAGGCTTCTGAACACCCCTGGTATTATGTGACGCCTCTGCTCAGCAAGAAACAAATCACAGCTTGCCCATCACACAACCTATTGGGGCACCCACCAATTCCCGTGGTGGAAGAGGCATCCTGTCCCAGAGCACCCACAAAACCAAAGTACTTTTCTACCTCTGCTGCTCTGAGGAGGCCTCAGAGCAGCAGCTCCCAGAGAAAGCAGCTCTGTTGCAGACTCTCAGTGCTGGTGTGACACTGCCAGCAGCATCCTGCACAGAGACCCAGAGCCAAACAAGCCTCACTTTCTGCTTTTCCAAAAGCTGCATCAAGCACTGGCTGGAGGCTTCCACTCCTCCAAGAGACAACTTCTCTCATCTCCTGCTCACACAGTTATTCTGCATCCAGCTGCAACCTATTCCTGCCGTTTAGGAGACTGCAGCAAAAGGGGCCATTTTTCTGGCTCTCAGTTTTGGATACAGAAGGTGGTCCAGTACTTCCAGAAAGCACAAAGAGCGTTAACAATACATCTGTTTGGCTTGGGAGTAAATCCAGGGCTTAGAGATTTAAAAGCCTGACTATCATACAGCCAAATACATCAACCTGTAGAGCTCTGAAGTTATAAAAAACATCTGTGTGATCAGGCTGCCAGAGGATACATGTATCCATGCTGTGGGCACAGGATGCAAAGTCCCAGTCCAGCGCAGCCCAGCTGCAAGGTAACCCGCTGAACCTTAGCCCTGCCACCACACTCTGCTCCCAGCTGTGTCAGAAAGGCAAGTGTTGAAAATTTATTTCCTAGGAAAGAAATACAGTCCATTCTCTTTATATTTTCCCACACCAGCTGGCAAATGTATTTTCTGGATCCAAAATTAGGTGCAACAGTGAAGGGCACACAAGAGCAAGCAGTGCTATCTCCCCTGAAGCATGGATTATTTGGTTTCCTCAAAGGGTACATAAGAGGTTGTCCGATACCCCGATTCAAACAATTCATTTGGAAGCTATCTGTCCAAACTTTTGTGAGAATGCTTGCTAACTGGAATTAAATGAAAAAACCAAGAAGAGAGGATCCCCAAGAGACACACGGTCTGCTCCATACTTTACAAACACTGACCCTGACAAACACCATTGAGCAATACCCTAATAGGACACACATCTGTAGGAAGGATCTTCCTGAAAGCCCAAGCTTGCTTCATGAAAAGCCAAACAAACGTTCTTTTAAAGGTAAGGGCAGTAGACAGGGCCAGAGCTTTGTCCCATTACTCCCTTTGCTCACATCCACCCCCTGCTGTGGCTCCGATGCCCCCATGCAGTTCCCGAGCTTCCTCTGGTTCATCCTCCAGCCGAAGCCCACTCTGCCTCTGGCTGCTTTACCCTGGCCTCTGCCAGCTGCTGCAGCGAGCAGGGGCCTACCAAGCATCTCCAGAGAGCACAGCTGCATTCCTGGGAAGTGGGGAGACACCCACAGCTCTGACCACATCCTGCTCCCAGAGAGAGACAGCCTCCAGCCACACCCTGACGAATCCCTCCACTCAGGAACTTCATGCAGATGTTTGGTGTGGCACAAGGAGCACATTTAGTAGCTATCTTCCCATAGGTGCACCTCCGCTTAGCCCTGCTGAGGGGGGATCCCAGGCCAATTCCCCCCAGGTGCCCCTCACACTGGGGCCATGATCCGCAGTCCCCTTGCACGTTGCCCTTTCCTACAACTCCACACAGCCAGCGCGAGGGGGACATGCTACTCCTCCACTCCACACTGAAGTATTTTCTGCCTTGCACAATCCTCCTGCATTTGGCAGCTCAGGGACTCACACTTTGAGCTCAGCCACTGAGCTTTCCAAGTTCCCACGGGCCAGAGGCATAAACCACCAGATGTTCCATGCACAGAGGCTGCTTGTCCCTCCTCGAAGCAGCCTCCCTGTTCTCAACAAGGCTGAGCATCCCGAGCAGAGTGCTCCAGCCCGGGCTGGTGGACCAGGAGCAAGGGACAGAGAAGGGTACAGCAGAGTAGGAAGGGTCTGGGTGGATGAGGGGAGGAGTCAGAGGAGCAAAGAGGGAGAAGATGGGAATTCTCCTGCCCTAGTCCAGGCTGCAACAAAACCAGCTTTCCCCACGACTCCATCAGGAAGCAGCCAGCAGGATCCTGCCTCAGGTGCGGGATCTCTCACCGCAGGGATAGCTGAGCTCTCTCCAGCAGGCTTGGAGGGTACCCGGCTCTTTCACAGAGCTTCCCTGCCCTCTAGTGGGTTTAGAGGAATTGTGCGAGACGACAAGCACTGGGAGAGCCCCCTCCCTCCTCCTCTATCTCCCAGCAGGCGAGAGGGCAGCTCTCCTCTGGTACTGGCATCACCCTCCTTTGCAGGGGCAAAGCAGAGCAAGCCACTTTGGCAGGGAAACGCAGCTCTCTGCAATCCATGCCGGAGGATCTGGGGAGCAGAGACACACGTCGTGCTGCCAGTGGTGAGGGAGTGGGGAGTAGGGCTCCTTCTCCCCACCCTGACCTCTCTTTCCAAAGGGACCTGGGAGCCCTTGCTCGGAGCAGTGGCTGTGCTCAGAGACAGAGCTGCTGGGCTGCTGTGGAGAGAATCATCTGAACCTGGAGCTTTGCATTTCCTTCTGTAGACCAGAGTACCTGAAAGTTTCCATACACACCTTAATGCCCATCCCAGGGATACTGCAAGCTGGGAAAGCATCTTGTTCCCCGTGAAAGCACAGCTGCACCAAACCCTCACAGCAGAGACAGCTGTGCCATGGAGGTGGTGTCAAGCCTGCAACTGGAAGGATTCACTGCAGGCAACGAGCAAAAGTCTCTTTTTCCATTAAACAAAGCAAGGTTTCTTGGCAAGAGACGGATTTCACTGCGGTATGGGGGCTCCTTGTTGTGAGTTCTGACCACAATGGCACATCCCACCAGAGCGCTGCGAGGTGGTGGCATTAACTAGGCCTCAGGCTCCTTTAAGCCACCTCCAGGCCATGCACCATCCCCTCCGTGCTGCAGGACGTGCCTCCTTCACTGCCACCCTTCTGTGCTCTCCACACGAGGCTGAAATTTATGAATCCGGGCTTCATCTCTGTTCTTGATAAGCCAAGAAACTCGCAGCCCACAGCTGGGCCACTGCCTGTCACAGCCTGGTTTATACAGACATCTAGTGGCCTGTGCTCAAACTCCACCAGGGCCACCACGCAGCAGCACCAGCGCCACCATTTATCTGCACTGTCACAGAAAAACCAAGGCATGTCCCTGTGTTGTGCTTTCACACACTAAGAACAATCCTTCGTGACCCCTAGGAGCTGCCAATTAAATAAGGGAATTCCTCAAATCCCATCCCATCCTGGCTCTGCTCCCCTGGCACCTTTAGGGGGCCCATGCCACAAACCAAATGACTTCAAATCAACCCAGTGCTCCGGGCATTTTTAAGAGCTCCGTTTTTATGGCAAGAGAAGTGAGCACACAGTCTGTATGATGCACATCTAATAAA
>VYZQ01010497.1:3251-53834 GCA_013400655.1 Mystacornis crossleyi
CTGTTGAAGCGGTGATCTTGTAGAAAGGTCTGGTCTTCCTCGGAAGGTCCAGTGGTGGTTGTGTAGCTCTTGTCCTCTGGGAATCCAGTGGGAAAGGCTGCTGTGCCGTTCCAAAGCCCAGGCTATATCCAGGTGGGAATGCTTGGCTCCTTCCCCCTGGGTGGAGCATCTCACAATGGGATGATGAGTCACGGGCAAGGTGCTGATGGCCAATTAACAGGAGATAGCCCGGGAGCGAGTTATCAATGAGTCATGCGCAAGGCATTGTTGGGACCATTAACAGAAGATAGTCCAGAGGGAGGAGGCAGGGAGCACCGCCCCACCTGATTTCAACAGCTCCTGAAGGTGGTGATAGAACACATACCTTTGGGCACATCTAACATCGTAACCTAGGACAATTTTAAATAATAATCATATGCTGATAGCAAGGGCAGATAACCTGCAGGCACAGGAGAAACAAGCTACACCTGATTGAACTTACCCCCATCACTGTCCTCTTCAGATGCCAAATTCAAGAATGGTCAATTCTCTTCAAGGCAAAAACCACTTCTGCAATGGAATAAATAAGGAATTTTGCTCAGTTGCCTTTTCCAAAGGAGGACAGACAAACGTCTCCCATGTCTTCACAAAGGGACATTTTGTTCAGCAGCACAAAGCAAATTTCTCTCTCTCAAAGGTCTCAAAGGCTGGCTATCTTACTGAAGTAAAAAGTGTCCAGCCAGGACAGATTAGGAGAGATGAGGACAAAATGAAGCTCACACAGTAACCCACATGTGCAATGTAACAACTGTTCATAAGTCATTATGATATTGATGTGCACACAAATACATACACATATTTTTTTTCCATATATACACATGGGGGGAGAGAGCACCACACAAAGGAAAAGTCAAGTTCCGCGCTGATGACTCTTGCCCAACATAAGCATCAGCTACCCAAAGATGGCACTGTTGAGCAGCAGTTCCTCCACCAGCACCAGCACCAGCACCAGCACCACTCAAAACTGTGACACTGAAGTAGATGCGGGGATCCCTCCCAGCATTTTCTTGATCCATTTTTCCCTGTTTCTCAGCCACACTCACTGCATCTCCACGATAAGTCACTCAGTCGTTCAAATTGGGACTTCGGTGGGACGTGTCTGGGCACTTATGATAGCAGCAACGTTGACAGCAGTTCTCACACCCTCACCCTCAGTGCCAGGTTAGGGGACAAGGGCTGGAAACACCGACAAGCACACCCTAGCAGTACACTTGGGCTGTAATGGAGGAATGCCATTGTCTGCAGAAGCCACAAGGAAAACCAAGCCAGGCAAACAGGAGAGCCACAGGTGGGGTAACTGCCATCGCTCAGGTGAGACAAAACCAGTATGAGAAACAGTCCTCAGCTGGCAGCTCAAACAGCCTTGTCCCTGGGACAGAAACCATTTCAGCCATGCTACAAGGGGCCAGAACTGGTCCCGCTTCTCTTCAATCCTTTGAGACGTGCTTTGAGAGGTGCCGTATTGGTGCACTGCTCTTAAAACAACTAAATGTGCTTGGCAGCACATGAGGGAAAACACGAAAGGCCTCGAGTGCAAAGTTGACATGCATTAATGAAATAGAGCACACCTCAGGTCTGGAAAATGTTCCTTTTAAGCCAATCCATGATCTTCATTTGACGCTTATCCATTGCAGTTATAGGCTTGAGTGAGTAGGGCTTTCTTTCCAGAAAAGCCAGTCCCTACACTGAGGAGGGGTGGATGAGGACAAGCTAAAGGAAATGGAAAAAAGTGTAGTTTCCACACAAGCCAGCTGCTTTTCAGACCAAGCCATTCAACAGAACTGAGTCTTTCAGAAAGTTGTAGCATCAAGAGCACATAAACCCTGCAGATGAGGCAGCTCCTACCCCTGGTGCCGGGCTGTCTGCGGGAAGTACAGGAATGACTGTGCAAGGCACAAGTGTGCGCTGCAGCTGCTGCTCCTTTCCTGCACTGGCATCCCGCTGTGCCAGCCTGCAGTGATGGCTGGTGACTTGTACCAATGGTCCACTCTACAGCGCTCAGGGAATACATGGTGGAATGAAAATGCAAAGGAAATAATTTTCATTTTGTGTTTCGTTACCTAACACACTGCAAAGGCTGAGAAGAAAATATTTCCTAGGGGAAAAATCAGGATAACATCACTCATAAGAGTTTATATGGTGAAGACAGGTGAGCATTACATGACCCTGATTTGATCACTGCCTGCGTCAGAAAAAAGAGTAGTGTGAAATAACCACACACTGGCACTGGAGTGGTAAGGCAGAGCAGATAAATAGCCTGTTTAACTGCTCCCACAGAAGCCTGAGTGCTCAGGAGGCCTGATAGGAGTCGTATGGTCTTCTGCACAGGTGCTTGGTCTGTATCCACACCGCTCCTAACCATTAATTCCTTCTACTGGTTGAGTGTGAAATTAACTGGCAGTTTCATTTGAAGCCTTGGGTTTGTGCACACCTACCATTTCCTCTGGCAGTGCCATGGCTCAGTGAGCACGGCCTCTTCACCAGCACCAGCCCAGCTCTGCTGAACAACCACAGAGCCCCCTGACCTGCCAGGTGGCACAGATGGGTGTGCTGGTGAACCTTGGGGGGCGGACTGCAAGGCTCATGGGTGCAGGAAGCTCTGTGTCTATTCTTATGCAGTTTCACGAAAGCTGAACTTGCAGCTTGACTGGCTGCTCCTTCCTACAAATACCCAAGAAAAATTTATAGCCTATTGCTAAGCCCACAACCAAAATTGCTTTTGGCCACACACAAGCCATTCTGTCCCTGAGTAGAGGAGGCACCTGGCTGGCACTGGCCATGTCTAACTGGCCTTTTTGGCTCTGAAAGACCAAACTGAACTGTGGAAAATTAGAACATCAGCTGTAGACTGTGGGTGTCTGAGGTCACTAAGGAGATGGCCGCCTGCATGCTTGGTGTTCTGATGGTGAACTTCTGAGTCAGACACAGCTGAAGAAAATCTGTACTTTTATGTGTTTCTCCCATGATTTTGCTCACTCAACTATATTAGTGTGAGACTGGCTGCTCACCAGACTGTTCAGTTCCTTTCCTCTCATCACACAACCCTGACAAGCCTTTGGAAGGTTTCTCAATTGTAAAAATAAATCTACCCTCATAGCTGGCCAGCTCCAAAACTATACTTTTGTTCCATCTGGGCTGCCATTAAGTCTTTGCCTTATCTTGAGGAGGCCAAGTGTGTCTGTTCCCTATAAAATACAGCAGTTCCCAGGTTTTCTGGTTTTAAGTTTTGCAGTCTCCTGAACTCAAAAAAACTGGGTCCATGAGAAAAACACAATCCCTAAGCTATTCAAAGCTCCCAGCTGCACACTTAAGATAGCTCACTGTTTGCCAGGCTTTGACTGCTTATGAAGTTGAGGAAGAGGGTACCGAGCAACCCAAAGAGCACTAGTCTGAAGTGGAAGGTTTCCAAATAAGCAAAACACTGTACTCCAACCCTAGTACAAACAACAGTTTTTAAGCCACCAATGAAAACTAAGCTTGTTCTTTTTGTAACTTGTTCTTTAGACAGAAATAGCATCACAGTACATCTTCAGGTAGGTGAGAGCATCACGAGCTCATGGCATCTTCTTTTCTGGGTTATTCTGCTGCTCAGTTGGAGTTAGACAAAATCTCCAGGACCTCCTCTCTTAAAAGAAGGCAGCAAATCCCTTTTGGGGTAGCAAGCTGTGGTAGCCTGCTCAGAACAAGACTTGTTAGTTTAACTCACTATGGCCATCCAGTCTTTGAAACCTTGAAAAACACACCAAATATCAGAAATCATTCACAGCACAGCATAAACGACACCTTAGGCTCAGGTATCTAAGTTCATCAGCTTTCTAATTCCCCACAGCATCCAGCACTCTTCACAAGGACAAGGACAGTTTGTTACTCACCTCCTAGTTCTCTGCTGAGCAATGTCTTTTCCTGGCTCATTTTACTCTGAATGATTAAGTCTTGTTATCTGAGATGATATTTTACTGCTGTCTGGGAGAACAAATCACACATTCATTCAGAATGGCCTGGAGATACACTGGGCACTTCATTTGAATTTTGATTAATTTATATTTGAGCATCCTAATTCTAGGTCTGAGGCCCAACTCATTCCATTCTGGCCATTAAGTACAAGAAAACACATAATTTAGACATTTGTGAAAGCTGGACCTCAAAGCTGCTATGAAATATTTTCCACTTAAAAAGACCAGAAGATTTCATAGTGGTGTAATGCAAATGAGTGTGGTTTTGCACTGTATGAACATGTTTACTCTGAAAGATTTTGATTCCTTCAAGACAGCAAATGCTGGTGCTTGACTTAGCAAGAACAGCACTCAAGACACCAAGACGATAAAAAGTAGAGAAAGTTCAGCAAACTTTAAAAAGCCAACCAACCAACCAACCAAGCCTACTCATCTTTGCCATAAACATTATGAATTTTTTGGTCATACACTTCCTTTCAGTTGGATTATCGTTCCTCCAGCCACTATCCATTTGCTAACTGGAACACAATACTGGGAAACAGATAAAGTTTTTAGTCTCTAGGTAGCACAAAAATATACACTCAGAACATTTTAGTGGTTAATTAAAAAAAACCCTGAAGGCCTTCTCCTTCCCTTTGAAAATCTCAGAGCCATGCAGCCACCTGGATCCCCAAAATACAGCATTTATCAAGCAGCAGTGCTGGGTGATAAAGGCACTGGAGCACAAAGGGCTCACTGAAATAATTCCTGCTGAGCATATTTGTGTTTAGCACCTGAGAAACTTCAAAAGCAATCACCAAGGACTGGGAGAAGCAAGCCCTAATTTCTCAGCCAATAATGTATCTGCCAGCCAGGGACCAAGTCATTCACAACTTGCCCTCATTAAATATGCTCTAGATGGAAGTTGTCCTCATTTAAGCCGAAAAGGCCAACCTGCAAAAGGGTGATTTATGTGCACACCAACAAATTACATGCTCACCTACAAGCAATGAACCCACATGTATCACCAAAAAATTGACAGCTTAGCAAACACGCAGTTGATGTGTGCAGAAATGCTGGCTTTTTGTCTAGGTCTGATGCATCAAGTGATACTAAGTGGGAAGTTCGTAGAGCCACAAGGAATGAATCTAGTGCTGGGAGTGAAGGCAGCACAAAGTATTAAAATTCATTTTTAAGCTCAGTCTGGAGTATGCCTGTGGCGAGAAGATTAAAGAAGCAATCCCATTTCAGCTGCAACATGACACAGAATAACTTATTCAAAAGTCACTCGGAATTGTAGGGTGTTTGTTTTCTGCTAATACGTAGTTGCACTCTTCGGTTTCTTTCTGTGACTCCAGATTTATTTCAGTCTGTTGCTGAGTTGGAGCTAGACCACAGTTCTGAGAAGACAGAAGTTGAAAAGCCCTTGAAACCGCCCAAATCCAGATTGTGTTTCCCAAATGCTATGAATCATACTGCCTTCATTTCCTCTGTCATGCAATTTTCTGAGGAGGTTTATCTAAACTTTGTTTGGGGTTATGCTTTTTTTTTTTTTTTAATCCCATTTTTAGATGAGACAGGAAGAAAACTGTAGGTTTTTTTCTTCTCCTAGTCCTGGGGTACGAATGCTGATGCTACTTTCTCTACAGAAAAGCCAGGTTGCAACTTGAAGACTGTCACTTAGAGCTGGGTTTCTTCCTGTATTTTCCTTCAAAGGGTTGCAGTGTGTCCACAAGTCAGGAGAGCGGCTGTCAGCACTAGCAAGTGAGTTTCACACTTCAGCCAGAGAGGTTCCAGAAAGTCTTGGAAGCTCATCTCAATAAAAGTGTGGTTTGGCTACTGTGTGACTCACATGTAAGGCACTAGTTTGCTGCTCCATGCACCTCAGTGCTCTCACAGAGAAACAGTTTTTTGCCAGCTTGCAGATATAAATCATACACCTGAACTTGCTAAAACTGGCACATACCCCTTAAATAGTTTAACAGCTGCATGTGCAAATAGCTGTATCCATCTGAAGCCTCTGAGTGCTTAACTACTGATCGCCAGTATGCAAATGGAGCAAAAACTGGGGGAAGAAACTCTATTTTTATTGCAGTCTCTCCTACAACTTTCCACTTTCCAGTACCTCCCCAGCTCAAGGAATAATTGGAAATCTGGAGGTAGCCACAACAAGCTCACAAAATCTCTCATCTGCATCACACCAGGTAAAGGCCAGGCCGAACCCCCTGACTTCAGAGACAAATTGCTCCCCACCCTATTTTGACTACTGACTGAAAACAGCTGAGGATTCAAATCCTTACACTTTTTCCACCTTCACTTGCCTGTATAAGTAAACACAGAGTGTCTTTTGAGACAGGGAGAAAAAAAAGAGAAGAGAGGAGAAGGATGTGGTTGGTATGCCTCTTAGAATGCTTGTAAGGCACGGTCTGTAAGAAAATGCTCTCATGCTCCGTAGAACAACCTGGACTGAAGCAATGCTGCCGATCTGCTTGCTGGGGTTCAGGTAAAGTAATTCCTATTTTAGTTATTGACTTCTATTTTTCCAACCATTTAATAGTAGCATTGATTGCAGACACTGTTTTTAAGCTGGTTAGATGATTATTACTTATAAAGTTCAAACAGTAAGATCAAACATAGTCTTGCTTAGGTTAGAGCAGAAAGAAAGATTTCTTCTTTACTGATAAATATAAATCTATGCTGTTGTAAATAAAATACTTAAGAAAAAAATGGTAAGAAGTTATCCAGCTACAGGTGAAATATATGGTGGGTGTGGGACCTGCTGCTCATAATTGCACTAAGCCATCTTACTCTTCTCAAGTACATCCACGAGAGAATAACTTATATCTAGCATGAATAATGTTCTAGGAAATAGAAGCAAAAGATGTTTTTGCTAATGAAGCTTTCATGGATAAGAATACCCTTAATGTAACATCCCTAATCTGTGCTCTCATACAGACTTCTGTGAATCCCAACTAGAGCCAGATGAACTCGGATCCAAGCTGCAAAGAGGAAACCATTCATGAATTCTGCTGTACTGCAAAAGACCTAGCGGAGCTATTACTGTAAAACCTTGCTGTTCATTTCCTAGGTCAGAACACCTCTGTTTCTCACTAAACCACAAGTTCCTGCTATTTGTAAACCCAATTAATGTTTAACAAGTTCATAGGAAGTGGAAAATCCTCAGCAGGAGAAACTGAGAACAAACGGAGCAGCAATGACACAGAGGGCTGGACCAGCTAAGACACACTCTCTTGAGTACTGTTAACTACAGGTTCTTATATTATCTTTTGGTTTCTAGGAGTTGTCTGAAACAATCCTAAAGCCACAGATATTCCTTCAAAAAATTTGTTGAGGACAGAGAAATCTTTCTCAGAAGATTGGAAAAGAGCAAACGTGGTACCTCTATTAAGAAGGTAGAAAGGAAGGAGCTGGGAAAACTAGATCCCTAATCCTGGCTTTAGTATTTGAAAAAAATACTGGAATCACCCACCAAAGAATCTGTTTACAAGCATGCAGAACTCAACTCAGTGGTAAGTAAAAATCTGCACTGATTAATCTGAGAATGACTGAAATAGAAGTCATTTGACTTCCTCTGTGACACTGTCAGCAATGGGAGATGGGGTGTACGAGGGGGAAACACACTACCTCTAAACAAATTCTCATAAGCAAAGGAAGCATGATTAGTATGAAACTTCTGTATGATTAGTGAGTACCCACTGAGACACTAATCAGTGTCTGCTATATAGGAAACAGTACAGTTCAGTATCTTTCAGGATGAGTATTATCAGTATTTTTATTAATAATTTGGACAATGCAGTAAAGATGATGCTTATGAAATGACTGCGAGGTTATTTGTCAATGAAAATTATTCTTCGGGTAACTCTGAACAAACATTACTTAGTCTGGAACAGTTGCAAACACTTCCTGTGGATTACTCAAGATGTGAATTTTAAATTTGAAAGACTAAAATGATAAAAACCATCATGTTTTTGACAATCAGACAATTATCAATTTAAAGGTTGTCTTTTGTTGAACTTTATAATTTTCTGAAGTAATGCTACATGTAATTTGGTACCAATGAATTCTAAAGACAACGCATTCGGTGAGCTAGAAATACGATAAAAGTAACACCAAACTTCAGGCTTTTAAGAGTCATTATGCACAGTTTTCCGATACATTCACAAAGTACACAAGTGCTGGATTGACAGGTGTTGTCATTACCCCAAAATGCTTCATGTCGCCTGATTTTTTTCCCCAGGTAGATGGGTGCCCTTGGTCACAGGACCCATGTTCACACCAAAGCTCGTGTTCCCATGTCCCCTTCCCTGTCCTGCCCTCCGGTGACCGCAGCATCTGCCTGCAATGATCCCTTGTACACACAGCACCAACGCAGCTCCCTGTTTTGTGTGATTTTCTCACATACCACAAACACGTGATTTTCTAAGTAGCTGCCACATATTGCTGGCTCAAATTGATTGATTTAACGTCATCTTAATGACCAAACCAAGGTTTTCTCCTTGTTCTTATTTCTGACAGATAAATTCACTGATAACATCCAGCTTTCCTCTTGCTATTTCCTAAGTTCACAACGCTGTGACAGCCCAGTTCACGTGGCTCTGTCCAGTTCTCTGCAGGTAGCCCCTGATCGACAGCACCTCCACAGAGGTCACCCTCACTCCTACAGTGGGGTCACTGGAGGAAAAACAGCCAAGGACAGTCACAGTGAATTTGTGCATCCCCTTAGTAACCCCCATCCAGTCTGTTTGTAGTCCTCATCAGCTTTCAGGCAACCGTTTCACCACCTACTGAACAGCCCGTGTTCTAAACCCCGTTTTTTCTAGTGCTCTTCCCTTGTTTCTAGTGCACTTTACTGAAATGTAAGTGCCTAAAATCCTCAGCCTTTCCCTTATACGAAAAATCTTCATCAAAGATAAGGATCTGGTAAGCACAATCGAAGACTTATTTAGCAGTTTTCTTTAAAAATCTGTGTGAAGCTTAGACTCAAAAGTTACAGACGTGCTTTAATCACATTTCACATTCTTTCCTTCAACAGATAGACTGGATTGAACCTTCTCCAGCCACACTAATAATATCCATACTTCATAACAATTACTGGGTTGCACCTTCAGCTTTATGTGCCTATTCTTTCTGTAGTCTGAGCTGGAAAATAACTGTTTCACTAATACCAGCATGTTCACCAATACATGCATTCTGTGTTCAGATACAGTTATTTCCATTATTACTCACTCATTCCAACAAGTCATCCCAACTCTGAGCTCCAGCACAATGTCAGCATTCCTATGAAATTAGTGGTATAAGTCAGCAAAATGCAAGGCTATGTCTTCAGTTAATTTTTAGCAGATTTTTCTGTTTCTCTTTTTTAAAAAATATTTTATTTCAGCCACGTAAAAAAAAAAAAAAAAAAAGACAAAAACACAAACCCAACCCTTTCACTAATTGGTTTTTGGTTTCTTGGGCAAAGTTTGGCTCCATTTGGCGTTGCTTAAGACCTGTCACTTTTCATCCTCCAAAGCAAAGATTCTCCTCTTGATCAAACTCTTCTTAAAACATCTTTACTTACTCCTAAAATTTCTTTTGAGCTACTTGGTTGGCTGAACTGGACAGGGAACTTTACCTACCAATTTCTTCTGCTTTATTAGGACTTTCTGTGATTTTGATTTAAAGAGGTTATAAAAAAGCCCTTTTAAGGCATATGTTGTTAAAGCATATGTATATTTTTAAGAACAGTGATAACATTTATTCAAGACAAACTAGTTTTTTTCTAAGAATTGCATTATGAAGATATCATGGCTTCCATTTTCTAATCTTTGCTGGATTATCTAAGATAATCATTAAAATTTAAAGTGCAAACCCCAAATTTAAACAATGCTGAAAGTTAAACACAAGTGAAAAAACACGCTTACTCATTTTCCACCTAGATAAAAGATCAGTCTTCTTAAGTTGACCTTTTAAAATACTGCATTGATATAAGCACTGTATGAAACTAAAATACCATATAAATGTGAGTGCAGTAAAAGCACATCAGCAAAAAGCTGCTGCTGCATGGGGATTCAGATATAAGACTAAAATCCCAGCCATCAGATTAACATGCTTTAGTATGGAATAATAATTTCATTAATTTCTGTGTAGCAACAAAACTAAGCATAAGTGTAGGGAAATTTCAACAGGTGTACAAATTACTAGAAATAGCCAGTAGTCTTTAGAGTTTTTGAAAATATGTGTTTGAAGGAGTCAGTCTCTTCAATATCTGAATGGGATTATTTTATATGGGGTGGTGATCAGTGGATGCTGACTACTTTCCCCTGAGAATCGGACTCCCTTGCAACATATCAAACCACTCAGATTGGGAATAGAAAGCTCTGTACTTGAAAGGTTTCACTTTCCATAACAGACAAAGGCTGACCAAGTGTCCAGCTCAAAACCAAAGAAATCTAGATTTGTGTTCGAAAGTATCTTGGTTTGGCTTTATCAAGGCATTAACGGTGCGTCTTACACATTTCCAACCTGCTGTCTTTGTCATTTCAGGGGAGAAGTGACCAGCAGCAGCGGCAATTGCGATTTTACAGACATCGACAACTTGGCACGGACCATGCAGCTGGTGATCTCCATCCCCACCTTCATCCTTGGGCTCGTTCTCAACATCCTGGCCCTGTCTGTGTTCTGCTGCTCTTGGAGAAAGCAGACCAAAACCTCCGTGTACATGATCAGTCTGGCGCTCGCAGATGTCCTGCTGCTCCTCTCACTGCCGCTGAAGCTGTACTCCTCTGTCACCCAGGCTGCTGTGCCCGGGCTGCTGTGCTCCTTCATCCAGGCTCCTTATTACGTCAACACCTACACCAGCATCTTCATCATTGTCTGCATCACTGTTGACAGGTACATCTGCATAAGGCACCCATTTGAAGGTCGAGCTAACCAATCCCCCAGGTGGGCTGTCTTGATTTGCTGCTTCATCTGGGCAGTAGCTTGGATCTGCAGCACCCCAATGTTTGTGTTTCACAAGAAGGATCTTATTACATGCTTTCACAACATGTCAGACCAGACTTGGAGTGTCCCATTCATTGTTTCGGTGGAAATATTTGGATTTCTGATCCCGCTTGCAGTGATGGTTTTCTGCTCTGCTCAAACCATCTGGATTCTTCTGAACCACAAAAGTCAAACCAAAAAGAACGTAGAAGAAAGTGGCTCCTTACGAGTAATCGTCATCAACCTCGTGGTGTTTTTGGTGTGCTTCATACCCGTCCACCTTGGGATCTGCCTCCAGTGCCTGGTGAGGCAGCACGTGATCGTGGACTGCAGTCTGAAACAGAACATCAGCCTCTTCCTCCAGGTGTCGATGACATTCGCCAACCTGAATTGCTGCCTCGACGCCATCTTCTACTATTTTGCTGCAGAGGAATTCCGTAAGAAAACACACCCGAAAAGGCTTATTGAACTGTGTCCCGTGTTTAAGCCTTGTGCCATGTGATGGGACTGCCAGCAGTGGGAGAATGCCCCTTGCTAGGACATCAACGGTGTTGTGCCTGACATGGCAGGGACGGTGCAATGGGGAGAAGGACAGTGTTTTTCCATTGCATTGTGAAGGCAAACCTGTTCCATATTTTTCTTCCCTTTAAAGATGAAGGAGAAAAAAGGCAGATTAAGGAACCAGCATTAGCAAAGTGACAGACACCAAAAGAAGCATTAGCCTTGACAGTATCTACAAAATGTGAAAGGCTTGCCAGAGGAAAACTAACCAGATCATGGGAATGCCATTTATCATCAACTTTTGTCATAGCTGCACCAGTTTTCCTTTTACATGTGTGATCAGAAAGGTGTTCCTAAGAGAAAATACAGAAATAATTATTCATAACCTTTCTAACTTAGAAGGTATCTTGGCAGTTAAAAGGCAGTATCCAGCCGAAAGTCTGACTCTGCAGAAGGTCACTGTTGGAGCTCCTCTGCTTTGGGCAGCTTGGCCAGGGACAGCAGTGAATCCTCCCTCCTGTAAGCATTAGAGACTGCTCGGGGCTGCTACGAGGCATAGCAGTTTTTGCTCTTTCATGGCGGACGTGCTGCCCAGAATAGAAATCCAAGGGAGTACCTTGGGTACTAGCAATTCCTGAGCAACAAACTTTCATGATTACCTTTGCTGAAGATTCATTGTGGTTTTCTCCTGCAATTTTAAAACCCGCTTTGCCCATGAAAATCAAAAGAACCCATTCAAATACAAGATTTAGAGAAAGACAATGTCTTGAACTGTGTTTCTACATCAGTGTATTTCTATCAAAGATATAACATAACACATGTATGAAATTCTTCTGCCTGTCTTCTCATTCTTTCTTGGAGCAGGGGAATTAAGAAAGCAAGCCCTGCATCACAGAAGATTAGGGAGTGACTGGTATTTTCCTTTCTCACAGCTGGAAGACTAGACCAGTTCTATCCAGCTCATTCCTCAGAGAAATCTGTACACTTCCGTACACTGTACACTTCTCAAAACATTTCTGGGCTTGCCTGAACCCTTCAGGTCAGCACTTCTGGATTGTCACCACCCTAATGCTATTTGCAAGTTTGGCTGTGAATTTAATCTAAAGGTTTCTTTGCTGCAATTTAGGCCAACAATTTCTTGAACCCTTATCTGGGCATGGTTGGTGCTCATAGCCAGAAACACGTTCACAAAAAGAAATAATTTTCTTTGCCTTTCTAAAGCAGCTGTGAAAATAGTCTAAGACTGCTGGTAGTCAAGTTTCTGGAGCAGGTATTCCCTTTATTTAAAATGTGAAAAGAAATTACCTTCTCTCTGTGGCAAATTAAAAAGAAAGGGGTCCAGTTTTGAAAACACAATTTGCTGTCCATTGATTTCCATAGAAATGATTGACTGTGCAAGTAGGAAGCTGAACATATCTTACAGTGGGCCTAATATATGAACATTTTAAAATTTATGCTAATAAATATGACCACAGCTGAAGGAAAGAAAGATTTTTATCATCATCTTCACTGCTTTCTGTAAAGGAGCAAGAGGAAGAGCTTTCCAAAACAGTAGATTTTCTAAACTGTTTTTGTTACTGCCTCAATCACTCAGAAACTTACAGATTTTCAATATGGGTTAACCTTTCTTCTTTGCACCTTTCACATTACTTTGAATACAAAACATGTGTGTGAGAAAGAACATGTTTTACTAAATAAACAGTACATGTGAAGTGTATGATTTGAAAATACATTTTAACTTCACAAATTGACAGCAGTATATAGTTCTCCTCTACCTACACTAGCTGCCAAAAAATTACTCCGCAGCAGCAATGTGTCCCATCACACAAGGCTAGGATTATTAAAGTCAGGGTTAATGAAGCAGTACCTTTGACTTTTAACTCATTTATCACTTGGAAAAGGTAATATTCTAATATTCAAGGGAATAAGAGCACATACGCAGGAGGCAGAGATGGAAAATATGTGGGGACTCCCGTCTGCGAGGGCTGGGGTAGAGTTTGATCTGCCAGGATCAGGGAAACAAAGTTCCCTCATGTCAGTGCTCAGTCAGGGGTAAAGTCCCAGCACACTCAAGCAGGGAGAGACTGCACTTACAGAAAGAAATTAAAGTAATTGTCTCAGTGAAGGAAACAGAAGTCAGTCTATGAAAATCAGCTGCAATAACGGGCAGTGCTGGGACCCACTGTGAGCCACTGGTCCCAAGGCTCAGTCTGCTCCTGTTGCACATGGCTACAAACCCAGACTACAAAATCTGGAAGTTAAACTGGACTATTTTCTTCCTATTTATTGCCACCAGTGCCACTTTTTTGTTGGCCCAAAGTGTTTTTATATATAACTTCATTTGTCTAAATTTTTCTTGTTGTATAAGTAAATGAGAGCAGCCTCCCTAAGCATGCTTGAAATTTGAGAAATGAAATTAAAATGAAATTAAGAGAAAGAAGGAAGAGAACCCAGCTGTTTTTGATTTTACAGGCTGTTACAGTAGTTCAACCTTTTAGCGCAAAAAAGCACAGGTCTTCTGAGCAAGAAGGTGTTACTTTCTATTCACTGCTTTTCAAGATGAACTTAAATAATATACTTAAGTCCTGTCTTTGACCTGCAGCTGAGAATACATTTCTTTCTAAATCAGGATTTTACACGCAGGCTCCTGTGTGAAATTCACTGTTAACTCTGGAGCACCTCCAGTTGGTTGTATTTTTATACCAGGACAAAGTGATGAAAATCTTTTTTCAGCTGGAGAAGATACACAGCAATTTTGATGATGAATAAAACTGAAAAGCATATGACATTTTAAAAACCCGAAAATCTTCCTGAGCTGATACACAGGTTCAGTGCAACAGAAGCAGTTTCTTCTCTCGATGTTATTCTTAATACAGAGAAAAATGATGGGAACTTCAGTGTGAACCCCTCACATACTCAGGTCTCCTCCCACTGCCTCAGTTGTACAATAAAGTCAAAGAAGCACTGTCTTACTGGAAAAAAAAAAAAAAAAAATTAAGTGCTAACTAGAAACATCAAAAACAATGCCTTTAAAAATTACATTTTCAGTTCTGCCCTCTTCTGTGAATTCAACAAAACCACAACTGCACAATTAACCACGGACCTTACAGAGGACTAGACCAGCTCTAGTTAAATAAATGTTAATGTATTTAACATTAATTTTTCTGGACAAGGCCATTTCAGGCCACAGGTGAGAATATTCACAAAACAATTTTTTAAAAATCCAATTAAACGTCTCCAACTGGGCCAAACCCCATAGGTCTTCACAACGTAGAAGAGGGCTGATTTTCCTTGAGGGCATTTTTATCAATGGCAGATTACTCCAACATCCTATAATTAGCATTTGTTCAACCATCAGTGTGATTCCCCAAGCTGTATTTTATAGACTCACACAATTGAAAGACAGAAGAGCATAAAGGTAGTTTGGACAAAAGGGGAAAAAACCCAACCCCCAGTTAAAACAAACAAAAAAACCTCCCAGCAGACGAAACCACACAGGATTTGTTCCCCAAATTCTTCTCCTGTCCCTTTGCCTGGTGGGTTATATTATCTTCATTTCCCAGGCCTGATTGAGCACAGAACTCAGTGACACTCCACTGATTTCTAATGCTGTAAAAGTACCATCAAAATAGTGCTGTACTTTTTGAAAAGTTCTATTGCCGAAGAAGTCCCTTCTAAAAGATTTTCAACAACAATGACATCAAAAAAAAAAAAGGAAATTCAACTGGTTTAATAGCAAGTAGAGGGTCTAATATATGAACTTTTTATAGCCTTCATGTGCTTTTATGATGCATGATTTATGAGCTGGAAGGCACCTGAGGGAAACTCCAGGCCTATATCCAAGCACTGTTAGTCTCCTGCCTTCTCACAAGGGGCCACAGTGAGCAGAGATGGGCACGGGCCCTCGAGAGTCAGTCCAACATCTTTTCATTATGATTAAATACATTAGTTAAAAATGTAAACCAGACAGTTTTCCATGTGAGGATGAACAACCACAAAGAAAGCCTAATAAATGCCACTGTAGTAATTAGTCATATCAGGTAATTTCAAGTGTTCAAGAAACTTCGAAGTGAGAAGAACAGCCATCTCACTGCCTAAGGCAGCCTCCAGATCATGAAAAGAAGCTGAAATGGGCTGGAAGATTGAAACTGATTTTCAGAGAGACTTGACCCCAAAACTCACAATGGTTTTTCACTCAAGGGTTATTCTGCAGCACCACAATTTAGCCTGCCTAAAACACATGCAGACAAGAGGCAAACCAAGGCTACTCAAAGGTGCAGACTTCTGTCTGCCTCATCAAAGTGGTTTTGCTGACGTTCAGAACATTTTCCACTTTAGACTAATTGCTTTCTCCGAGTCTTGGGCACGCTCTCCATCCTTCCACCCAAACACGAGGGGAGCTGTGCAGAGGCAGTGTCCTCTGAGGAACTAGCAAGTCCAGCAGGGGAAAACAGAGCCCACCAGCTCTGTGTGCAGACCTCCTGAGGTAACTGTCACCTGCCCCAGGAGCCTGCAGGGACCTGCTCAGCCCCACTCTGGCAAATGACAGTAGCTTGAACAACCCTTTTATGGAGCCAGGGGGGCGGTGAGACTTTGGCTGCCACACACCAAAAGGTTTGCCAAGGACTTCCCAAGGAACTGTCTTCACAAAGAGGAGCAGAAACGTGCTTGCCCTGAGCAAACTGATAAGAAACCTGCCTGCCTATTATTTACACAACAATACAAATGGGAAGGCTGGCTTGCCTAGGTTTCAAATTAGTGTGCTTGCTAAACATGTAGAGAAACACAAACTCCACACACACTGTTCTGGCTGCTCTCCTGGCACTGCCAAAATACAGAGCCTGGAGAGAACAGCCAAAGGCTCAGTTACCAAAAGGGGCAGCAACTTCTCTTGCTCTCCAGCTCGCTGTGTGTGCAGGGGGAAGGAAGGTACAGAGGAAGATGAACAGAAGATGCCCCAGCAGAGCAGTTACATGCAGGGTGAGCTGAGCCTGCTGACAGGGGAAGCATCTGCCTGGGCAGTCCAAGGTGGCTGCAGGCCAGAGATACAGACCTACTCCTGGAATAAAAATCACATGAGGCACACAATCCCCTTTGAACCCTCTTCCTGCTCAAGGCAAGATTTTGGGTATCTTTCCAGAGGTGTCCTCAAGCTGCTCTGTCTGTGCTAGCCCAGCACTCTGCAAAGTTGTGCCCTTTGCCACTGCATCTCACGTTGTGGCTTTCTTCAGCTGCTTTGTAAACTGCTTTTGTAAACAGCTAAAACTATTTCTCCTGTAAAGGTGTGTGGGAAACAGAAGAAAACAAAACCAAAACCCACTTATTTTTTTAAAGTTATATAACATTAGCTGAAGGCTCCTGTATTGTTTTTGAACGCATAATTAAATTATTTTCTGTTGGCAAGAAAGCTATTTGCATTGGAAAATCACTCCTAGGAACTGACTGCCACAAAATGGCGCTGTGTAATGAGCTTTCACAGTTCTGTAACCTCAGAAAACTCCAGAGGGATAAAACTCACCCCTTCTGCATGGATACATCAGGTTCACGCAAGCAATCTTCTTTCTTTTTAACATCAGGCCAACACAGAGACTAAAGCAAGTGTTAGCACTGAAGCACACCTGAAAAGACTAAGAATAGTCATATTTATGTAGTGCCTTTCATCTGAGGAAGTCAGAATGACTGAAAGCGAGAGATACGATCACCCGCTGCACAGAGTGCTCTCCGGCTACTGCTGGAAACACGGGAAGCAAAAAGGTGAACCAGATGGGCAGTAGCCAAACAGCTGGTGTAGTTCAGGCCATGCACGGTGATTTTGTGTTCCTGGAGTGCCACAATTTATTGCCTTTGGCCCTGTCAAAATTTTGCTTTCATTTATTTCATTTTAAAGTATGAAAAAAATAGAAATGCTGGCAGTACTCACTGCAGCATACGGCATGACAGAGGGTTCACCACAGCCAAATTCATGCTGGACCTGTGGATTTTAATTTACTTTTTTTTAATCACTGTCACTTCTGCCTCACCAAGGGGTCTTAGGTATGGCACTGCTTTCTCCCAGACCCATTGCTCCATGGTGAGGACTCATTCACCCAGGAATTAATTCAGTAACCGAGTCAGACCTGCTGTACATCTGTAAAGGGGCTCCAGGATGACAGCCACATTGTCTCATTTACACCACCTGGCACATTTCACTGCAAAAAAACCCTCACCCAGCATCTGGCAGCCTTTCCACACCATGCCCAGTGTCCTTTGTACACGCTGCCTGTACTGAAGGTCACAGTGCTGACTCATTTAAAGCATGAAAGGCAGTACTGTAGGGACGTAGGGCACACTTGCAGACCTCATGACAAGTCTCAAAGCTTGCCCACGATGCAGGTGTTTTGAAACAAACACATCCTGCTATTTATCTTCTCCTCACCCCAGCTTGGCACTTCTGAAAGTCTTCCACCAGCCAGGTTTCAAGCCCCAGTTCTGGACATACATGAAGTGGCCAGCTTCCTATGGGGCAAGGAATGTCCCAGAGGCATGAGAAATCCCATCCACACAGCCCCCTTTCAGTCTGCTCCATGGCACACAGCTCGTGCCCAGAGGTGCTGCCCAGGACAGGCAGCTTTTGGTGAGTGCTTATCTCTGTGGGAGGTTTGAAAAATCAGTTGGTTTTCCCCCACTTACTGAAGAAACAGCTTCAAGGAGAGCTGGATTTCCATGTTTGAAGAATTAGGGGAAAACACCTTTTTTTGTTCACATTAAGGCTGTAGTATACTCATTCAATTTTCCTATTTCTGAGACCTGGAAAATCACACTTGTGAGTGAGAGATGTTGTTCCACAATTAATCTTCATTCCAACCAAGATGGAATTTACCCAGTTCAGTGCACGGGTGAAGTCCACTTGTAGTTCTGGAAACTGCAAACACCACAGATGCCTACGATCACCACATCAAGATCACAATCCAAACTCACTGTTTTCCCTTTTTAAAAATGTGACTTCAAGTAAACACATGAGACATTCCTGTTACAGCTAACAGAGAGAACAGAGAAAAGCTGCAGGTTGTCTGGTCCTATGAGCTATATATTAAAAATGTATATATTTTATCTTTTGTGCGATGTACTGAAATGAAACTCAAGTTTCATTTTGGCACAGCAGTGCCAGTGCTCAGTGTCCCTCTCCAGTTTCCCGGAGGTGCTCTCAGCAGCTCCATTTCAGAGCTGCATTTTGCCACACTGTAAGGAGGCCACACTGTCCGAGGGAAACAACTGCTCCCACCTCAAGCAATGCCCCATCCTGCAGTGTCAAATGCAGAAACGAGTGAGGGTCCCTCAGCAGTCCCTGAAGAGCTTCTGGCATCTCTAGCTAGCAACTTAATATTTTAACTTCTGGCTTGCCCTCAAGAAGAACCAGTCTTTCCTCCCAAAGGACTGCAGAGTGCATGGACATTTGGGCTCTCAGATCAGCTCTCTGTGTACTTGGATATCTGTATCCTGCAGATGAAACCATACAGATGCTTATTAAGCATCTCTGCCACCCCAATCAACTTATTGCTGAAAAAGATGCAACCAATAATTATGCCAGATGCTATCTGAGCTCTGGAAAATAGACTACACATGACCACCCTTGTAGGTTAATGAGAGTTCAAACAACCATTAGTATCTGTATTAATCTACTAATTGCCTTGTGTCACTGGAAAAAATGAAGATTGTGGTGTTTTTCTGATACCTTTGATCTGTTTATTTGCTAAGTTACTATGGTTTGTTTCCCCTTCGCTCGAGTTGACACTGGCTGGGTAATTTTTCTCTGTATCTCATAGAATCAGAAAACAACAACGAAAAAGGAATATGCCATTTCTTTTTAAAGATCCTAATACATCCACTTTTAACCTTTTACAGACAGTGCCTTTTCTCTGCTACTACACCAAGTCTTGTCCAAAGGCAAACAATTCCAACCCAGTGAAAGCAAGACTTGCACTCAGTTCCTACAGCAGTTGAAAAACCTGCTGAAACACTGAAAAGTCATCTTGCAAAATAACTGCACTGAATTCTTGCAAATCTTTGTCCTTCTTTTTCCACTGCACTGAATCGTCTTAGGTGTGCCCAGAACACCAACAATATTCCAGTAAAATCAGAGATCTCTGAGTGTTTCCAGCTCTCTCCTTCTAATATACTGAGATCACACTGCAAAGACAGGCACTGTGACAAGATTGCCGTGAAACCATAGATCACTTGGCAGCATAAAATACCGAAATCTGAACTGCGTGTGATTCTTTCAGGGTTTTTCTGTTCTTTCTTTTTCAGTGTAACAACACTGTGTAACAGTGTAACAAGCCCTAAGTGTAATAAAGGGAGTAAAATTGTTAGAAAAAGTGTCACCTTTAAAACCTGATTCTCTTCAGGGTTTAGTAATAAAAGCACAAAGATATCCTGAGAATTAAATCTTTCTCTTGAAAGTAGACAGCATGATTTGTTCTGAGTCACAAGCTTCTCTAAATTACTCTAAACCACATTTGCCGAATTTACACAGCAAAACCTTCTGTTCTTTCTTCTCTTTTGACTTCCAGCGCTAGAAATTCAGCTTGGGGAATTCAGCTGGATCATCTCTTATTTATATATTTTTGCCAAACAAATTCTGTGCCAGCTAAAGTCACCATTGCACTGGTGTTTTCTGGCAACACACCGATAGAAGAAGGGACCAAAGCTGATGCTACAGTCAGAGCCTCTCCAGCAAGGATGCTGACAGCGTGAGAACAAGCACATGCTCTCTTTCCATGCTCATGTTGGAATGCAAATGCCTTCTCTCTCTTACACCATTATTCATTTAGAGCTCAGCCTAATGCTTCAAGTGTCATCACTCGCAGATTTCACTCCAACTCAGCAGGAATTGCCTCTGTGTTGGCTCAATACTGCAGACAGGAGAAAAAGAGAAGCAAAAAATGTTCAAAAAAAACTTCAAATAAAAATATTCTGCTGTCTCCTAACTGCACCAAGTACCAGGTCCATAATGTAAAAATGCGTTCATGGTGATTTTTAGGACAGAATTCACTACCACTACTCTCAGCCTCACTCCAGCAAACTAACCAGTGAGAGTTCAGCCCTACGGAAAGCTGACAAGATTTAACATAGAATTTTTCAACAAAGAACATACATCATGCACTGTCTCCCAGCTTGCCTCCAACTTTCTGCCCCTGAAATACCCTTGGCCACAGCCATGGTTTGATTTTTCTGTTACCCACATTTAAGCTGCTGTCTCTTACTTTCTTCTGCATTCTTCCTACGGTTTGACCCTTGTAAAAATCCAGAAGTATCACCAGATAAATCTTTCATCCTATTTGTGCCCAGTTCACCCACTGATGGAAAAATTTTTAACGCCAACACCAAATGTCTTTAAAAATTAATTAGCGCTCAGTGTGGCTGATTCCATCACTAAACTCTGCCAATGTCAGAGTTACATCCGGTCCAGGGTCTCACCATCATTAGCCTGGTCTACAAGACCTTGCTTTTTCATCTGTCCGTATAAAAGGAGCAGTCAGCTGTTTTCTCAGTTCCTCTGATTGGAAGGAGAAGAGGGCACCGATGAGCTTCACTAAGATCTGTAAATGCCGAAAGGTCAGAGATATGTTATCAAGAGGAACCTCAGTCTTAAAATAATTTCAGACTTTTGTAAGTTGCAAAGTATTTCTAAAACAGGTTTTTTGGGTTTTTTTTTTTTAAGAGTGGGTGTCTGCAGGGTTGGACTTTTTGCCTTTTCTCACTGCAACTACAATTCAGAAACCAAAAGTCTAGCCCAAAGATCTACAAACACCATCTACCAAGGTCAGAAGTGTCGCTCAGCTTTTTTAACCATCTGGACATGAAGTCACAGCCAAATTTTACGCACTGTCATTAAACGGACAGGTCCATTTTGGGCAGGCTGTCAGCAGCTGTGGGGCTGCACCTGGGAGCTTCAGTGTCCATACCCTTCCCACAGGGGGCATCCTGCTGTGCCTGTGCCGGGGGAGCAGCATGGGGAGCCAGATACCTGGGCAGGGATGCAGCCAGGCTAGGGCTGTGCCCAGCAGTCAGGGAAACACCAGCAAAGCAGGAGCTTGGGTGCAAATGTCCCCCAGTTCCACCTCGTGCTGTTCCTCCACAGCAGCCTGATTTTGGGCTGCAGCTTGTCTCAGGCACCCACTGCCAAGTGCCGCTTGAGGAAGAGGTTTGTAGATGAGGATAATATTGCAGAGCCCCTTGAGCCATGAGAGCGACCCTCATGGCTGAGCTGTGGTCCTTTGAAACATGCCTGCTAGTTTAAACCTGACAGCAGGCTATTATGAATCATCAGGTGCGGACATTTTTTCAAACTGGTAAAGATTTTAACTCCACTCTGTCATGTGGTTGCATATTTCTCTAACAGGAGCACAGGCTGGAGGGCAGCACTGAAGCTGGGGCATGTTGAAAGCTGGTCCCTGAAGGACAGCGTACGTACCACACACATACTGCATTGGCAAGGCCTGGCACACAGCTGCAAACTAATCCCTTCCCAAAGGTCAGACAGTCAGACAAATACATACACTGGAAAGCAATATAAATAAACCACTCACTGTTCCCCATCACCACAGGCAGCTGAGGACCCATACACACTGGTAATGATCCGGAGCACTTTCAGTCTCTCAGCAAGTCCAAATTTTGGGCTAGTTCTGCTCTTCAACAAAATCTTTAATTTTTCAAGTGGCTGTACCATCTGAAGTACCAAATACATCACAATCCTTCTCCAGGTCCTAAAATAATAGCAATTACTCTAGATTTTAACATTCTGAGCAACACGATTTTTGTCCCCGACCATGGCCTTGGCTGAAATTCAAACCCTCTTCCGTTCCTGAACTTTGCACCTAAATTTTGGCTGCTCAACTTTGCCTTTCAGTTCTCAAAACTACTATGTGGCTCACTTGCTTAAACTGAATAAGATTCCTTACAAAACTTTCCACTTTGTTTGTTCTCTTACCTCCACCTAAAGTAGGAAGTTATCACCGGTCAGGGAAAGGAGAACCATCCCTGTAGCAGCCACAGTGGTCACCCCGAGCAGCCATCCTCCCCTCTTGCCCTGCAGCATCCTCTGCATTCTTCCACTTTGTGTTATTACCCTCCCTGGCAGTCACCTGTCCACAGAGCTCCTTTCCCAGGTTTGATGCTTGCCAGCAAGCCACAGTTGGGACTCTTCTGAGAATCTGCCCCAGATTTCCCTCAGCAGTGAGAAAAGGCTGCTTTTTCCTGTACATTAAAAACTGTGGGATTGAGTCACCTTTCTTCTCATGTCAGAGAGCTGAGAGACTGAAGATCTTGTGTACGTCTCAAGCCGGAGCACATGGTGCTAAGTTAAAGGTGAAGAGCTGGGGGTAATGAAATGAGTGACATGCTACATGAAAAGCACACAAACATGAAAGCCCTGCCTGGCTTTCCTTCTGGCTGAAAGGTTCACTGCACAGCACCCAGACCCTTCTCAGTCACCTGCCCAAGTTTGCCTTCAGCAGCACGAGGTAGCCTGTCTTCTGAACCTTAGAGAAGACAGACCTATGTGAAACAAAGCACCTTTAAATACTGAGAGTGCCTTAAAACACAGCCCTTCACCACAGGCAGTGAGGCTCCCACAGAGCCAGAGCCCCTTTTCTGCTGGGCAGCAGCTGGCCCCTGGATCCCCTGGCAGCTGGTGTGAGGCTAAAGGCAAGCTGGGCTTCCTCTGTGGCTGTGCACCACTGCACGGCTTGACCTGGCTGTGAAAACTCAGCTGAATGCAAACCAAAACCCAGCACTCACATTCGCTTTGTGGTTCCAGTATATACAAAAAAAAATTGCGTTGGTGTAACCAGCATTAAGTTAACAAATATAACAGCATCACATACCTTTTTTCCCCCCACGTTGTTGTTTACATGCTGTGAGGACCAGGCTGAAAATCTGTACTGCTGAGTATCAGCTGCCCCTACCTGGGGTCCCTTGGACATTGGTGGGGGAGGTGCTGTTGAGCAGAAGAGTAATAAGCCATAATTATATAGTGCATCCATTTGTTTGGGGGAGAATTACAATTAAATTAACATGTGTGGGTTTCCCTCCAAACGTATATCTTCTCCTCAACCCAGAATCATAAGAGCTTTCCTATACAGAAATGGTCAATATTTCTTAGTTTGATAAATCAGGTCAGGTTAAAAGCACAACAAATAGTTACTCTTTTTAACTATTCAAGAAGAACAAGTTTTAAGCCACCAGTTACAATTTCAGGCAGAGATTTGGCTGACATGGGGTAAGCTACGTATATGTTATTAAACTGCAGTTCTAGAAGCTTGGACTCATCTTCACCTCTATTTTGATCTGACTTCTCACAACTTTATGAGATCAGAAAGAATGGAAGAAACAATATTCTGGATGTTGGAACAATTTACTCCGAAGAACCAGGTGTCAAAACTGAAAAAAATGAACCAACCATCATCTCTACAAAAACCAGATTATGGTAAGAATATTTTAAAAAATAAAGATCTTTTAGGTAAAGTAAAAGATATGATAACACTTTCTCCCTCTCCCCATTTAATTCAGATCCCAAACCAGACTGCTAAATCAGCATCAGTGTTACAGCCCTATTTAGTACTGCTTCATTGGTTGTGGTTACGTACAAAAAATACCAGAGAAATGTTATGCTAAAATATTTAAATACTTGACTTTAGAACTTGTCTGTTCTCTGACAGACTTTAGTTTTACAACTACTAATATTTAAATACCAGACTTTCCTGCTTACCAGGAAAACAACAGGAAAAGGATGTGGCCTGATAAATGCTGTAACATCTTCATCAGTGTCATATATATATTCATATGAATTTGATTTCACTGAAAATTAATGTGTGAGGAGTCTGAAGTGCAGGCACATCATGATACCAAATGAGCAGCAATCAAGCTCCGTTTTCAGGAAGGAAGACGGACATTTTTAGTGGACAACAGTGAATGCTGTCCACTAAAAGCCCTCTAAGCCTTTCACTGAAGGGGCATTTTAAAAAGGCACGGAACGGTGCGGCTCAGTCTCTGTTCACCAGCCTTCTGAGGGAAGCAAGCCAGTGGAAAGAGGAGGGGGGACATGGCACAAGGGAGAGGGCAGGAGCAGCAGCTCTCCCTTCTTTTGGTTGAAGCCCAGCCTGTGGAGCCACTGGGCCCCTTTCTCTGGGGACTACATCTCTAATTTTGCATACACAGATAGCATCCTGTAGATGCAGAGGCTGGCACGAACCTCCCCCTGCCCTACCTCACACAGCCTCACCCTAACTGAAATGTTACTGAAAATAAACAGAAAGACTGAAAGATTCAAATTAATGAGGTGATCACATACATATGACACATGACAAGAAATACATCGTTGTCATTTAATACTTCTTTTGCTTGTTACTACATACTATCAACACAGTTTCAACACTTACCACCAGGGAGCAGTTAATTCTGAAAAGGAAAGGGGAGACAGACATGTTTTTTTTGAAGAATGTAGGATTTCTAGAAGGGTATGAACATCCAGCCATGACTGATACAATGTTGTCTCTCCTAGACAGCAGACAGATCTGGGTCCCAGGAAGGAACAGGCGAAAAATAATGTGTTGGCCTTGGATATCTGGATCTGGGAAACTGCATTGCATTGCAGGTGTCTTGTATAACCTTTGGAAAATCGTTCTTATTATCTCTGCTTTGATTCCCCACACATAAAATGAAAAAAAAAAAAAACAAACAAAACCCTAGACCCTACCTATGCCAGCAGGACAAGACCAGAACAGGTACATTCAGAAGAGGACAAAAAACCCCAATCTTGGCTGTGGCCAGCAGGCAAAGCCTGTCATGGTGCATTGAGATGTCCTGTGCAGAAACCTAAACCACCCTAAAAGTGGTGTGTCCAGGCACAAACACCACACCTCATCAGCACAGATCTCAGCAGGGATAATGTTTGATAAACAGGTTGTAACATTAGCAAAGCACCAAACTGAAGTGTCCAACTATGTATACAACAGGAAGAAAGAGTTTTTCATTAGCAGCCAAATTCCCTGTGTGCTCTGCTATGGGTGATAAAAAAGTTAAATTTTACTAGTATGTCATGATATCATAAATGCATGCATTGCTGCTGGCCTGTTAACATTAAAATAGACTGTGCGTTGATGTTTGGCACAACAATGATCCACACAGTTTACATAATGATGTAATAGAGCAGAACAGAGAACGCAAAATGAACTCTAGTAAAAGCATTTTTTAAAACTTTCCCTTTTTCCCCCCAAGCAGGTCTTTAAAAAACATACAATTTTGTAAGAATATTTCCTTTCAGGAATATCTCATCTATAGAAATCCGGGAAAACATAGATTTGTCAGATTCTCACTGCTGTCACTGCATTTTTAACTAAATAATTTCTTAATGCTAATTATCTAAACCTGGAGGTTTGCTGTCTTTAAATTTCTGCTACCATAGGAACACTGGAAATCATGATTCAGCTGCCAACCTGAATTTTTCTCTTAACACAGTTTTTAACTCTTTCCCTAAACATCCACTGCTGGCTCCAGTCAAAGACAGGACGCCACTTGAGGCACACTTTTTCTCTTGCCAAAAATGACTCTTAGGTTCTTCCTCTGTTCATTATTTTCTTGTGATGAAATGACATTCAGTGACCTTCCCTCCCTGCCATGAGGCTGCTGTTAATACGTCTGGCGGCTTCTCACAGACACACTGTGCCATTACACAGGCCCCAGAAACAAGGCAAGGAAAACTGACTTCTCCCATTAAGAAGAAGTGGAACCATGAGATGTGGGGTCTGATCAAGACTCTTGTGGTCACCACAGGGTGTAGTTCCTCAGTCAGATGAGCAGCCCAGCTGGCTCAAAATGAGTGCAAGTGCCTTTTGGAAAGGAGGTCCAGTTGTGCAGTTATTTTCCTAGAGCTGTATGTGCAATTCACAACTGTGAAAAATAAAATGAGATCTTGGTCATCTTCAGTAACTGATTTTTTTTCCCACCTTGCAGAATTCCAGCCAAAGTGCCTGTCAGATCTTGCCAGGTCAGTCATATGGTCTGGAAGTTTGTATGATCTCTCAGGAAGTACTTAGTTTGCAAAAATGCTGTCTCAAGTCTTTCAGAGGTAATGATAATTTGAAGACCAGTGTAGCTAATGGTTTAAGTAGAAAAAAGATACCTTAGAAGTGTCAAAATGACTCAACTATTAGGCAGAAGAGACTCATAGTCTGTGATGTGTTATGCAGGGCCCACAGCTGGGGTGCACAAGCCTCACTTGAACGCCTCCTCTGTGGAGCCAGAGAACAACTGAAAGAGCAAAATCTGCAGCACAAGAGACAGATCGCCACCAGTTTTAAGTTTCACCACTCTCAGGGCACTGAGATGGAAAATATCTACCCTGCTGATGTGGACTCAGAAGTCCCACAGGAGCATCCCCAGCTGATTTCTCTGTGGAAACTGAGACAAGTCTCTCAAAAATTACTAGATCAGTTCAGCACTAACAAGGCTCAAAGAACCAGACCAGCTCACCTGCTCTCCCAAGCAACAGATTTAGCTCCTCCAGCACTGAAAGGACCCTTGTTCCCTGGGGCACTCTTGCACAGCCCAGGTTGTCTGGTGCCTCCCTCAATCTTTCCAGCGGACGCTAAATATCAGTGACAAGGCTGTTGCCTGAGGTCAGACCACTGTATCGGCACAGCAGCTTCCTGGCCCTGGCCCCTTGGCCCCACCAGCCACACATAGCCAGTCCTTGTGGCCACTTCCTCCTCAGAAAGCTTCATTTCAGCTGTTCCTGTGCTTTGGTCCTCTCCACCCATAACCATCAGAGCTTTTGGCTCTCCCTTGATCATCATTCCAGGGTGAGGATGCTGGGGCAAACACAGTCAGTGAGGACAAGGAGCTTAGTGCTCGGCTGGTAGGGATAGGTTGGGATAAACTGCCTGAGCCATGTGATAAGCTGTTCCTCCCGGCGACAAACCACAGACAGACAGACACATCGCAGGGATGAAACCGAGTTTCTCATTTCTCCTATAGCCACGAGATGGAGCAACTCAGTTACAAACAGTTCTGCAGAGCCACCAGATGAAGGTGATGGGACATTTCACCCCAGTTCTGGCTCACCCAGAGGCTGCAGGCAGTTCTGGATGCTCTCTCTTCTCAAGCAGTGCAACTACTTTTCTCACTGGTTAGGCTCTGATTTAAAAAAAGAAAAAATCTCACCACGTCTTTGCTGCACAACCCTGTGTGGTGCAATGGTTACTGACGTCCTAAACTGGAAGGCTGACAGCAGCATCAGCCCCAATGCTGACACTCTTCTCGAGAGCCAGGACTGACAGCGTGAGAGCCAGGACCATTGGGATGGCTGGCACAGCCCAGCACTGCAAGGAGATTGGCCTTAAGGGCAAGCACAGGGAATCAGCAGAACTTCACTGGTTGCCACTGAGGGATGTGTGTGTCCTGAAGGTGAGGTCTGTGTGGCAGCAGCAATATGGCAAAGTCCTCAATACTAACAAAAACCCCATGTGAAGCAGCTCCTTCGTCAGGAAAAAAACACAAGATGGTGCATTCAGCATCTGAAATCATGCGAAACAGGAAGTGCTTCACACACTGATGGCATTGGTGACACACACAGAATTGTCAAGGACAGAGGAGAATGTGCAGAGGTGGCCCTCTTCTCCCAAGTCTCCAAGAAAAAGGACCCACACTTGGACTTGGGGACTTTGTGAAGAGATACATCCCATTAGCACAGAGTAGAGCCTATGTTGAGAACAGAAAGGTACCTTGGCTGCCCCCTGCTTTCTCCCCACTGCATCCCAAGTAAGCGATTAATGAACAGTGTGAGAGTCCTTCATGGGCTATCCCAGCCTTTCCACTGTGCTGCTCACTTGGATTCATTTTACCCTCGCCATCAGCCCTCAGCATCACACTTTTTCATTCATTCCATTTTGAAGGGAGAGGAGCCTTCACACCTTGTCCCAAGTGCATCTGTACCCGCCGTGCATGCCTTCCTGGCCATTTCTCCTCATACTCCTCCCCGAAAAACTCACAAGGATACTGCTGGAAAAGAAAGCAGATCACTCACTGGTGGTGGTTACAGTAACCCTGACACTGCTGCTTCCTCATCCTGCCTTTTCCAAAGCATCTTTCTCCAGATGTGTAGTCTCACGGGGCTCTGTGCAGCAAGGTGACACCTTGCCCAGAGACACCTGGTTCAGAGCAGCTTCCAGCAAGGTGGGCAGTGCTCAGGTGGCTCAGAACATGAGGGTCAAAGAGAAAATGAGGCAGAAGAAAAAGCACCAAGTGTGTGAGGGGAAAACCTTGAGTGGGAAGAGAGCACCTGCTCTGAGCATTGGTGGCAGTTTCAGAACTGGCATCTGCAAACCCCAAAGCGGGGCAGGACCACAGAGGGTGTTCTGGCAACGGAGCTGACGTCCGTGCTGACGGCAGCCCTGCTTCCCACCACCCAGGCTGGCCCAACCCCAAATATCTCTTCATGGTGGTGGTGCCTGCCTGAGCTGTGTGGGGGTTTTTGTTCACACCCAGAATGCAGCCATGATCACGAGACCACCACAGGATACACAGAAGTGAAACCCAGATGAGGAGTGAGATAAGGTATAATTCACTCAAAATTGTATTGTCTTTTTCCTTTGGTGGTGTTTCTCTATTTTCTTAAATAGAGTCATTTCAACTAAAATACCATGGGGAAACCCCATGGGACTATTTCTTCTCTCATCTCCTATCCCCCATCTCTTTCACAGATGCACAGTTTTAGTTTAGCCAATATAATCCTCGGTTTTGAAATTTAAGGACTATGCAGAAGACCAAGCAAAACTACATCTGTGACCTTTCTTTCCCTTTTTGGAAGAACACTGCACACATGCATATAACGGCCAAAAAACCCCACTTTTTTTTCCCCTTCCTACCTGAACAAAATTATCACCTGACACTCTCCATGAGTATATTCCCTGCTCCCCAGGAGTATAAACAGATCTAAGAGAAAGCCTTGACTCTTTTGAAACACCAAGTTGAAGTGAACATTCCAGATCACCACTGAAAATCAGCAATCTCTTTTTCCTTTCTGGTATCATGAAAAGTAAGGGAAACAATGATAGCGATAGCTCAGGATTTAGATCAAAGCACATTTTGACAACTAACACTCTACCCATGGATACTTTGTACAATCAATAAAATCTTATATTGGAGAAAACAACAACAACAACAACAACACAACAAAAAAACCCAACAAAACAAAACAAAACAAAACAAAACAAAACAGCAGAGAAAAGCCTGTAGAGCCAGAATTCCTTTCTGCGTTACTGTAACCTCGTTTTAATGGGTGACTCATGGAGATGTTAGTCCCACAGAGCCACGTATTTACATCCTTAAATGAGCTGTGTGACATCCTATGTACGTAGTGCCCACATGCAGACACAGCGTGAGGAGGCCGGTGCTGTAATGGAAATTTCTGATGAAACAAAGAGCAGCAGCACTTGGTGCTTTCTGACATTCTGACCAGCAGCTGCTTTGCATGCAGCTCACTCCACTGCCTTAAAAGAAAACACAAGACTCCAGGATTCTACAAGCTGAGAAGGAGAAAAAGTCAACAACCAGAACAAGAGACAGCCCAAAGGTAAGATGACGAGGGATATTTCACTATAGTACAACCTTGCCTTAAAAGCTTTCCTCTTGTCACAAGATCCGAAAACTGAATATATTTTACATAATTTGCATTGCTTACAGCATGGCTAACTTTTTAAATGACTGAACAAAGCTGCCCTTTGAATTTATGCTTTAAATAATATTTTTTTCTGTTTATTTTTTAACAAATCTGCACAACAGACCCTAGTCTGAAATATCTTTTAATCATAACTAGAATTTTCTTAGTTAAACATTTTGGTGAGAAGCTGAAATTCCATTTCTCTACACCTAGAATTTCCTAGATGCACTATCAAACAATCAAATTAAATTAAAATTAAATTATCAAATTAAAAACAAGACTGAAGAAAAAGGAAAGTAGTAATGAAATCTCCTACAGAGGCATTGAAGTAAAGAACTTTGTCAGTATTTATTACTTTTCAGAAATTCCTTAATTAACTTTTCCTCCCTTTGGCTCTCAGTAATGGGCTCCCTCCCAGGATCAGACTCACAGTGCTTCACTTGTGAAGGTGATTCAGCAGGAGAGCAGCATGTTGTGTGTCCAAGCCTAGGTCACCTCATGTCATCAGTGAAAACCCCTTGTCAGACAATGACTACCTGAATTCGGAGCTTTGGGGACCCAGCCCAGTTCCTACCAAACTCTACAGCCCTGTGCTGTGAGCAGGTTTAATTCCCAGACAGTGAACAACCTGCAGCTTAGCAAGGAGTGCTTCTCCTCCCCAGCCTCTCTGAGCCCCAAACACTTCACAAGTTCATACTTTCCTGTCCTTTGCCGTTTGGGTGAGGAAATGTCACTTTTCCCCTCAGCCTCCCCTTGGTCCCTCGCACGGCAGCAGAGCAGGCACTGCTGGCAGGCCTGTGCCCCACTGAGCCCTGTCCCCCCACACCTCCCCGGCAGTGCTGCTCTGCAAGGAGGCTGTTCAAGCTGCTTTTCTTACTTCTGTCTAAGGTAGTAACTTATAGAATCATTTACCTGACATTACTGTGTCCTTAAATAGCAAAGAACTAAATTTCCTTTTTGCTGATCTTAACCTCACTCAAAAAGATCTTAATCTCTCGAACCACAGCGAGGGAGAGTTTACCTGTGAAATACTCAGGGGGGTGACCTGATCTGCAGAACAGAAACTTTGGCTGCTCAGTTGACAAACAGTTGACAAATCTGAAATGGAACAGCATCAACATCAGCAACTCATGTAGGAAAGACTGGTTTGAAGTAAAAACTTGAGAACAGAAGGAGAAAGTAATTTTGGGTGCTGACAGAAAGATCTCTGACAGACTTTATTTACAGGTTACAGTTGCTGTCACGGAACTGGCTGGAGGAAAGGATCAGGTATTCCTGGGCATTTGCATTTTTAAGTGACTGCAGCATTGCAGAAACCAATGAGCACCTTCCTAGTCCTTATCAGGAGAGTCTGAGGGCAGGATCAAGCCAGAACCCTTCCTCCAAAGAAGATAATTACTTCATGACCCCAGCTCAGAGAGTGCCTGCCTCGACACTTTTAGTCCCCTCTTTGCAGAGGAGAATCCAGCTGCATGTTTCCTGTAACCCCAGTCTCTGCTGCGGTAAGTCTGGCTGATTTAGACAAAATCTCATCCTTCTACTAAAGACTTGACCTCTGTTAGAAATAGCCTATTGGAAGCTTCCTGCCTGCAGCTTTTAGACAGTTTTTAGAAGGGCCAGAGGTGCTCACAGTCCCTCTTTGCCCAGGGGAGGTGGGAGAATGTGCAGGACGGCAGTGACTGTAGGGGATCTTCCCATTAATAAATGTGGGGGACCCTTATGTTCTTGGCTCCCCAAGATCTCTTATGATAGCTTGATGCAGGAAACCGTATCCAAGTAATTGTTTCCACCCTCACAATCTAAGAAAACCTAAAATCAGTGTCTGCTACCTTGGTTCTGCAAAGAGATTGAATCTCTCCTAGGGGATGGTGCAGTCATGTACTCTGCCCCGCCTAAATTACAGGACAGCACACTCTGAGGTAACAGGTAACAGCGGAAGTGGGAAAGTGGAACCAGAAAGCCCTATCCCCCCTTGAGGTACAACCCTGCCCCAAAATCATCGGCACTGAGCAGCTCCATGTTAGCAGGAGCTGCAATTCATCTCACAGCAGCCCAAGAGGGGAAAAAAGCATTTCCAAGACTGTGGACTTATATGTGATCTTCATCCTTCCTTGTGGTGATTTTCTTCTCTTCCAGCATACCTGGAGATATGAATGACACCCATGGCAAGGGAAATATCAGTGCTACCGTGGAACTGTTCCAGCTCATCATGTACACCCCCACTTTTATCCTGGGATTGCTGTTCAACATAATGGCTCTGTGGTTCCTGTTTTTTAAGGTTAAAAAGCTGTCCGAATCTACAGTCTACATGATAGCCCTTATATTCCTGGATACTTTGCTGTTGTTTACTCTTCCTTTTAAAATAATTTCCTACCACCTTCAGGACAACTGGAACTTGGGGTCTGTGTTTTGCTCCACCTTGGAGAGTCTTTACTTTGTAAATATGTACGGCAGCATCCTCATCTCCCTGTGCATCTGCGTGGACCGGTACATCGCTATCCGGTACCCCTTCATGGCCCTCACCCTCAGATCCATCAAGAAAGCTGCCATGGTCTGTGCGCTCATTTGCCTGGGCACCTCTGTGGGGACAGTCTCTACTTTCCAACTGCATGGAAAGGGCCACAACATTTCGTCCTGCTTCCATAACTTCTCCAAGAGCACATGGGAAAATGCAGGCCTGTTCAGCACCTTGGAGATCATCTTCTTTGGCAGCATGGCAGCCACGACTTTCTGCACTGCCCAAACTCTCAGGTGCCTAAGAAAGCACAGAAGCCCAGAAAACCCCCAAACACACAGCACTAGAGCAGAGAGGATAGTGGTGACAAACCTGGTTGCCTTTTTGGTGTGTTTCACACCTTACCATGTGGCATACTTCATGTACTTTTTGGTGAAGAACAACATCATCCACATCAGTTTTCAACAAGTGCTACGAGACACTGTTCAGGTCACCCTTTGCTGGGCAAACCTGAACTGCTGTCTTGATGGGGTGTGTTATTATTTTGTTTTAAAGGAGTCCTTGGAAGACCCATTGCAAAACAGTGAAAAAAGAGCCACACAAAAGCCTTGATTTATGTACTGCATGTTCATTTCTTGGGATGATGTGTGGAGAGGCTTTCGTGGAAAGTACAAGATCCTGAACTTCTTGCCTAAGCAATTTGCTTTAAATATTCCCATCTGAAAATATTTCCTAAAAACCAGAACTAAGTCCATTTCCAGGAGACTGTTCCTAACATTTTTAATTTCTTTCCATAATGTTTTCTGTTATTATTTATGGGTAAAAAGAAATTTAATTATTCATATAAATAGTAATGCATATTTCATTGGATGTGATTCTTCTTTACTTTGAAAAGAAAATTGTTCACTTATATGTGGTAGTATTTTTCAGCTTCTCTGTTCACACTGTACCTGCAAACCTTCCTCAAAACTTTAGCCACTACAGACTTGGTCTGTTAAGAAACAAAGACTTGAAGTTCATGGTAAAAAGCTTCAGACTAAATTCTGTTGCCTCCCCTGTCCTGGTCATGTACACTTGTACTCACATACATGGATTTGTCGGGTTTGGAATTGCACGTGCTCTTTAAAAAAGAAAATAATGATTGTAACTCTAAATGCAAAGTCAGCTTTAGGTTCACATGGGTATACCAGGATCTCCATGTCATTCCTCCACTGGTTGACTTGCTCTGCAAGGAGCAGAACTTCTATTAGTGACAGCTGTTGTGACTACCTCATCACACATATAACTAATGCTGCCACTGGCTCAAATCCCCACACAGCACACATTAATTGACTCCCCCAGTTCCAGGCTTCCTCACCAGTTCCTCTCCTACTTGCAGGCTTTTCACATCTGTTCCTTCCTGCTTCGTTACAAATATAGTTTCATGAACAGAGCCAAAGCAAACAAGAGCACGAAATAAAAACCCCTAGTCCAATGTTGTGTCAAACACATGAACCTGAAGGAACAACCCCCACCTTATGTGGGGATAAGATAAGAGCAACCCTAATCCCTAAAGCAGTAGCCACAGAACCCCGGGGGAGAGCAACCTTTTGGACCTCAGGGCAAGCTGAGCACTACCATTCCCCAAACAAACAAGGCAATAAAAAATAGCCAAGCAGCAAGAGCCTAACATGCCAGTCTTACTTCTTATCAGTGCTCGCAGGCACAGATAAACCAAAGACAGCGTGCATCCAGCCTGCAGAGAGGCAGCCCACTGCTCTGGGTGATCCCCATGGCTGCCTGCAACACCATCCCAGCAATCAGCTGCCACCTTCCTGAGGGATGAGGCTGATTTAACAATCAAAGCCAAATAGTTTTCATATTCAGGCTGAGCTGGATCCTTGCAGTGCCTCTTCTAGGAGGGGATACTAATCCCAGCCTTTGAACTGTCTCCTTTCCATACACTTTTGACAAGGATAACACACAAACTGTGTATTGATTTCTCCCCTGAGTGGGCGATTTACATGTGGAGGCTCCAGTCTGTCAAAGTGAGTGTTTTTGAAGTTGCTACGTCTATGTATGAGATTGTACCAAAGAAATCCAGTTCCAGTTGGGAACACGGACCCCACACAGACCTGAGTATGTGCTGCTGTTTACAGAGGCCTTTTGGTGTTCAGGCGATGAACTGTGCCTCTGAGAAAACATGGACCGTGTATTTACCCTATGTCCTGGTTATGAAAAAGTGCATGAAAATAAAATTCACCACGATAGTCCAGCAAGAATTCCCTCCCCATATCATTGGCCACTTCCACTGATTCCCTCAGTAACTTCAGAAGACCTGACTAGCTTTCTTGCCAGCAGACAGGGAATCCTCATCAGGCCATTGCTCATAACTTACCTCTTAACTAACTACACCTCAATAGACACAAAGATTTTACCATTGTGACTTCAGGCTCCTTTTGGAAAAAGAGTTAACAAATCATAGAAGAAAATAGTGCTGAGGCAAAAGAGTTATTTTACATCTCAAAGCAGCAGGCCATGCCAAGAGGGCCTCCACTTTAACTGATAATGCCTGAACAGAGGGAACAAGGATTGCGTCAGTACCTCGGGAGGCAGAAAATGCCAAAGTATATGAGAAAATTGATCTAAATTGCTCTTCTGTAGCCTGAGGCAGCTCCATTAGTTTCACTGACATGACTTTGGGCTTACACTGCAATAACTGAGACTAGAAGCTCACCTGTAGTTTTATGCTTCCTCTGTTGCTCAGCTTTTTTCCAAGTACGCCTGTTCTTTGTTTTGTTACTCTGCTGTCCTTGGTCCCACAGATCATAAAGTAACTTGCACTGTAATTTGAGTGCTGGTAGACAGCAGGGAGATGAACATTAAATTTAGGAATTTTTGGCTCCTAGGCTACCTTGCTCAGCAATAACATACTGCTTAGAAGTGGCTGGCATGTTGACCAGATTAAGCATTGTTATCACTGTGCAAAGGACAAGTTAAAAATTCTTGAGGCATTTCTTCTTCTCCTGAACATCTCCTCTGTGTTTCTCCAGTGATTCTGGCCATTGATTTTTCTAGAAACAGCCAGGCTGAGGTGTGGAAAAGCTAGTACCTGCCCATGGACAGGGTACAGCCAAGAACTGTCTGAGCTGCCTGCCTCTCCACATGGCCCGCAGTGCCTCTGCCAGCTCTAAGAGAGCACTAATGATCAGGGCACAGTAATGACTTTCATTCTAGATTTCTGGGAGAAATTAGAATTTTAGAATTAGAAATTAGAATTTAGTAAAGGCAACACTTTCTACTCAAAAGTCCCCTGGTGGATCTTACTGTTTCTGGGCCTCTGAACATTCACTGTCCAGGTCAAATCTAGTGTTGTCTGATCCCTTCTTTTCTCAGGTGGGTAACTGCAGCAGCTTGCTCATTGGCAGGCATTTATATCTAAAACATGACGTGGGGTATCACCAAGAGAATATTAAAGATATAAAGTGCTAAGAAATAAAAAGATAAAAAATTCTGAAAACCTGAAATTCATATGAAGAAAAAGAAAGCAAACCCAAGGATTTGTTTGGAAACAATTCACCCCCAAGAATCGAGGACTCATTCCTAACATATACTGTTCTTAGCTTACAATCATTAGTTTATTCTATAAAAATGCAGTGGGGGTAGAGAGCTGCTCTGGGCATGTTTTCTACTTGCACTTGGTTTTGCATTTGGATAGTGAAAGGCAAAAGGTTGGAACCAGCACTGAAAGCACAGCGGGTCATGGCAGTTGATGAAGCTGCTTTGCTGAGGAACTTCACCCTTTGGGCCAACCAAGGCATTTCATTTGAGAGGCCTTTCAAAAATGCACCTTGAGGCTGCCAGATTTCTTGCCAAGTGGCTTGTGTTGCAGACATTCAAGCCTGGATCCTGTTCACATAAGCGATTTTCCCACTCACTTATTTGCAGGTTTCACGGAGAGACTGGGCATGTGCTTCAGCAGCAAATGCTCTATTCCCTGCAGCCTCACTCACCTGGGAAAGCAGCGAAGCTCAGACTTAGATCAACTCTGCATATCTGTCCTTCGCTTTCTAAATTTCTCGTCTTCTAGTACAACTATTATCTTATATGTCAGGCTCAGAAAGTATCTGTTTGGCTTGGGAAAGAATAAAGGTTTGAAAGAAAACGTCATTCATGATATTTACAAATAATCACTGAAATCCCAACCAAAGCATTCATTTCCCAAACAGAAAGAATCAACACAGGTACCAGGCATGAAGAAAATTCTACAGAGTTTTCACTATTTCAGGAATAAAGAACAAAAAAGTAAAAAAATTTTCACTTTATATATTTTATGAAAGATGTTCACATACAATGAATGGAAAAAAGTATTTACCATGAACAATATCACATCTGTGACCAGTGGTAATGAGAAAAAGCTTCAGAAAAGTAAGTCTCAACAGAAATAAAAAGGGTTTTATAGAGATTTTCTTATGCTTCATTTCCCTCAAAATGTTTTAGCATTTTTACTGCCGCTAAAACTGGTTTAAATTGTCCTTTGTTCTCTCTGCAGAAGGACAGCAACATGATCTAAAGATGAATTTGTAGCACTGTAGATGCTAGGCAGAAGCTCTCTGAGAAGTGAAATAGTTAATTTCACTGTGAAAGTGAAGTGCTACAGATAGGCAGAGTTAGAAATCACACCCCAGCTCCCTTCACAGCTATTTCCCCACAGTACAAAGCTGTTTGCATGCTCTTTCCATCTGCTGCATTTACTGGTGGAAGTCTCACAAAGAATTAAAAATGGCCTAAGTGGGACCACAAAGTGGTGGAGAATTCCCATGGCTTGGTGTGACAGGGACACACAGAGTCCTGCATGGGTCCAGTTTTGGAGGGAGGACACTGATCTCACACCCGACCTGTGCAGTTTGCTCCTAGATTTGCAACTGGCCAGTGCAAAGCTACAATTCAATCAGGTGCTCCAGCTTGCCTTACTCATCTCTGTCCTCATCCTTCCTTCCCTTTCACAAGCCTCTGCCTTCAGCTTTTTGGAGGCACTGAATCCTTTAGCAAAGCTGAGACTTCTCCCTCCACTGGGTTTCTTGCTACTGAGAAAGGTCTACCATAGCAACAAACTAATGAATCAGTGTCTTTAGTTACTGGGAAATGCAAAGGACGCCTACAACCTCCTTCATTTTGTTTATTCTTACTATTCTGATTTTATACACTGTCACTTCATAAGAATGGCATTTACCACATTTTCTAATGTGATAAAAAAGTTGCTGTGGGACAGCGTTAAAATGAAAAATCTGCGAGGAATCAGAAATGTTTCCCAGGAAGAAGAGCTGAATCAGTGCCATTTGCAGACATCAAACGATGTAAAACCTCACATCTGCTTTACACTACAGATTCCTATTAATCCTTCTCTCTATTCCAAAACAAAAAGGACATTAAACTGGGACTATGTTTGAGAGCAAGCATCAGCAGTTTAGGGCTATAAGCACTGGTGGGCAATTGTTAATCCAAAACTAAGCATTACAAACCCAGGAAATCCAATTTAGATTACACTTCAGAGTACACCACAAGAATCCCAACCATTCCTGGGTAAGTATTAACTTTGTGACTACAAGTAAAGCCACCTCCCAGAGCCCAGCATTTAACCTGGGTCTGCTTGGCCTGCCATCACTACTGAGACAGTGAAGGACACTGTCTGACACAGCTTTTATCAGTTTAAAGAGGAGCTTAGGAAAGAAAACACAAGAAGTTGCAGACAGCAGAGATCTGACTGACTTCATTCATACTGATAGGAAGCAGTGTGGTTTGAAAAGTTGCAGTTGGAAGGGGGCAGAAAAAAAGGACTTTGACTTTTGCCAGACCCAACTCAGCACAGCAGTAAAAACCCTGCAAGTAGGTTTGTTTCCCTCATGCAGAGCAAAATAACTTGGTATTAGTAACAAATACGCTATTTAGACCTTTTCGTTTGAGCAGTGAGAAGACAAAAGGAAGCCTGAGGTATAAAACACTCTCTTTCACTCTGAGCTCAGCTCTGGCTGCTGCTCCTGCCTGCGACTGCACAAAGACCTTGGGGTGGGACCCTGCTGCGTGACGAGGAGTGTTTGTTCCCTTTTGAGATGCCCTGTGGTATCCCACCCAGCCTCCAATGTGGAACCGAGCAGAGATGGGCTATTCCTGGTCCATCTCACTTCTGCCCATCTCTCATGGCAAAATTCTCTGGCAAAAAGGAGCCAGATTATACCTAATTCAAACCCACAACCCAACACACATTGCCTTATGATTCCTCAGAAAAAACTCATGCAGGCTATCAGGAGTGGGAGGAGGTAAAGCAATGGGCTGGACTCATTTGCATTTGTAACCCACTCCAGTGGTAAGACAAAGCTCAACACGACACTCGGCAGCAATAGCGAGACCTTCAATGCCCTCTCCTTTGCAAGACAAAAGACTGAGTCTAGAATAATATGCTACCTTGGTTTGGAACGACAGGGCAGAAACCAAGCAGTATCACTGAGTCTGATCCCAGATCTCATTTCTGGGAAATACCATGCAAGTAATTTTTATGCTCTATGCTCTTATGGCTTACTGCTCTCTCAAATTAGCCTGTGTCAGTTGCCTTGTGATGCCCACATACACCTGCCATAAAACATCTTTAGAAGATGTCCCAAATCTCTCTCCCGCTTTTTGCCAATCAAAAATACAATCCTGTGGGTAAATACACCCATTCTAACTTTCAGGCTATCAGATTGTTTAACTTGAACAACACAGCAGCCAGATTCCCGTACTGAAAACTATTTTGTTTCCATTAGATGAAGCATTTGTTTTTCCAGAACTCCACTGCGTATGTCCAAGAATCTTACTCCTAACATTCTCCCTAGTGATATTACAGGTTTACAATCCAGCTCCCACCTCATGTCCTTTAAACAAAGATGCAAAGAGAACCACATAGGTCACAGTCTCTCATCAAAGTTTTGGCAAAACTGCTAAGGATACAAAATGTTATTTTCTTGGTTATATGCAAAATGTCAAAACAACAAAGCTTGAATGTCATTCTGTCAGGGAGCCAAGAGGAAGGAAGGACTTTGGTGGTCAGCACAAGGACACCTGGAAGTCTTGTGATGTTTTGAGTGTTAATGAAGACAGCACAAAGAACCATCAGGCGAATTTCCCAAATCAAACAAGATGAAGCAGCAGCACCACAAGCCAATTGCAAATGACAAACCAGCCACGGAGCCGCATTGCAAGTGGCCCACTGGAACAAAGGGGCAGCAGATCAGGTGCCTGCAGCTCGAGGAGTCTCAGCCCCCAGGGAAAAAGTGGGGTTTCAAACATAGCTGGAAAAACACACGAAAATTTAATTTCTTTAACAGCTACAGTTGCCCCTTGGGGGACTCTGGGGAAGTTCCTGTCAGAAGGGTATAACTTCCACTGATATAACTTATGTTTGGGGTATTACTGCACCCTACTCTCCAACCTCTGCTGCATACTTAATCCACCTGAAGTTAGAAACCCTTTTCTATATCACAGTCAGGTGCTGTGGAAATGAGCCCAGTATCCCAGAGGATTAGAGTCTGGAGGATCCGAGTTAATTGCACTCTCTGGGCAGACTCAGACTCAAACGGTCAGTGTCCAAATGAGGAATAAGTAAGAGGGATGGATCAGCTCTTCAGAAACAAAAGGTCCCATTTTCATGCAAATAGCATTCCCTAGGAAGAACAATGAAGGAGAAGCAAAGAAAAGTCAGACAAAGCAACAGAATCCTTACGTTCTGAAGGTTTTTAGGAGGTATCAGCTGCTCCTTAAACAAGATTTCAGAGCTTTTTGTACTTGCTTTTGTATCCCTTGGTGGAAGTTGATAGATGCAACCAAAAGCAAGTGTCCAATTTGCTTTAACTTTGTTTTTGTCACCTAGGTCCTATTCACACCCTCAGATGGGAACAGATTTCAACATGTTACCAAACTTCTGAAGGAGAAAGATAGAATAAAAAAAAAAAAGAGGAAAGAAAAACGCCATAAAAAGCAGAATGGCGGCAATGCCAGCAGCTCTCCTTGGCAGGTGCTGGCTGTGAAAGGGGCTCCTTTGGAAGATCTTGGCAACAGCACTCTGGGCCCAAGGTGAATGAATGCCAGGAAAGGGGGCGGTGGGAGACAAGGGGGAGCTAAAGGAGCCCCTTGGCACAGACAGAGAACTGACAAGCAGTGAGGCAGCACGCGGTGACACTCACAGCACTGCTACATCCCTGGGGAAAACTCCAGTCTTCAACTGTCACAGAGGGAAAGTGTCAGAAAAAGGTATATACAGTGATAATTCTTGAATAAATCATGATAAATCATGTATTGCTTTGCAAAATTTTCCATGCTAAGCCCTCGTGACAGAAGACACCTTTTTTTTTTGTTTGTTTGTTGGTTTGGTTTGTTGTTTTCTTGCTCCTCTGACACCAGAGCACACCAAGAACACATCACATCCAAGACCACCATCATGAAGGGCTCACTGCTGCCCAGAGTTTGACTCCAACCATACCAGTCACTTTTACCACATTTTTTGAAATGGCAAAACAATGACAACGCCACCCTTCATGGTGCCACACACCCTGAGTGCAATCTGCAGCCTCAGCTCTTTCTCCTCCCCTCCTGCCACCATGGTGTGACAACTCACCCGTAACGTGCATCCTTCCCCTTAAGGGTGGGTCATCACACACAGCTGGTTTGTTTGGTTTGAAAAGCAAAACAAAATTTTTAAAAAAACAACACCACCCTCAAATACTTTCCTAAAAACACCACCACACTCAGGATTCTGCCTCCACAAGGTGTCCCAGGGTCCTGTTTTGCAGTGGCCCAGGGAGCCCAGGGGACCGTGAGGGCACACCCCGCTGCTGGCAGACTGTGCCTCAATGCAGCAGCATGAGAGTTTATTTTAAACATGGACAGCAAAAGATATTTAACTTCTTTCTCCTCAAAGCCATTTGCCAAACTCAGAAACAGTTTTGGTCAGAAAAGCAGTGTTACTTTTAAACACCCCCTGTGCCCAGGGAGGATTTTACACAGAAACACTCACAGCTCTGGAGACAAAGTGCTGCCTCTGGGGCTTCATCTCTGTGAGGGAAAAACATGGGTTTGGACATTAAAATATTAGTTGAAGCTTTTGACACGTAGAGTGTGTTTGGGTGAGTGCCAGGACATGGCCACAAGTGAGAACAAGCCCGCATGTGAGGAGGAGGGAGGGCATGCAGGTCCCAGCCGCTGCTCCTGCCTCCCCTCAGCGTTGCCACCCTCAGCACCTCCATTGCCCAGCTGGGGTGAGTGGCAGCAGCACAGCCAGGAAACTTGCGGAGTGAGGGGGTCCACTGATGAGAGAACAACATGGTAATTCCAGCAGGAACCCCACACACTCTGTGGCACAGGTGCTGGGCAGCCCTCTGCCCCACTGGCTGCCTGGGCCTGGAGTCATGATGGCAGCAGTCACCAAGGCCTCAGGAGCAGACAGCAGACACAGAACCTTCTCCTCACCTGGAAAACCACTCTTTTTGGCCACACCGATGGATGTAAGCAGTGGCCAGGGTACCCCACTACAGCTGCCTGGGGCTGAGATTGCCCTGCCCACAGGCGTCACAGCACGCAGCTGAATGCACTGAGACGTGCAATTATTAGAAGGCCTTAATCAGTTTTACAGCTTCTGCAAACAGCCCTGCACAGTGCTGGCCTTCCAGCAGTCAGAGTGTAAAAACAGTGGCTGTTAATGAAAAATCCAAGGAAAGAGGCAAAATGAAGGTGTAAAGCCCCGCCACCTCCCTGTATCAGCAAGCACAAGGCACTGCTCTGGCAGAGGCGACACTTCAGGAACAGCTACACCAGATGAACTCAAGTTGTCAAGGAGATTAATATCAAATATTTACCTTTTAGTGCAATTAGGCAACTTCATCAAAAGCACTGAATGAAAGCAAAGTGCATTTCCTTTGTAAACCTTATTAGAGAATTGTCATGCTTTCCTCTCCCCACTTAACATTTCAACCAACCATTTGATATTTGGTAGCTGCTGTTGTAAAGGTAACTCGGTTTGAGTTTGCTTGTTGGCTCACACATTTCATGGGCTAACATTAAAATACTGGGTCAGGGAGAAACAGTGAGCATTTCTATCCATGACATCTTAATTGAAACTTCTTTTTAAAGCTGTTATAAAGCACAGAAAGAAATGGTCCAAAAGGTTTATTGCAAACCTGCTTCATGCTTCAGAGGGGCTCAAGCTACATTGCAACTCTCTGTACTTCTGCAGCATTCATTTTTCTTGGAGAGGGGGATCAGTGTCAGTTCTAAGCACCTCCTTTCCAAATACAGCAAAACGCTTCTCAAAGCACTTTGATCAGGCAATTTTTTTTGCCCAGCCTGCTGCTGCCAAGAGAGGAGCCCCTCCTTGCAGTGCCGGGGACCTGGATGTCTTTGACTGAATGGAGAACTGAGACCAAAATAGGGCAGTAGACAGAATATGCTTAATTGGCCCTCATTTCCTGCCCAAGTCCTGGGCTAGAGCTGAGGTGAGACTGACAGCTGTGACCCTTCAAACAGGCAGCTGTCCCCAAAATACAACTAAGTGCTTGATAAGGACCTACTTAAGGGCAGTCTCTGCGGCTGGAACACCAGGGAGGTAGCACAGAGACAGCCAAGGCCCGGGGGCTTGGGATGGGGCTCAGTGCTCATTCCCAACAATCGCCATCCGGTATGACAGAGGCAAAGGCGACAGCCTGCCCCAAAACGGCTGCCATTCTCCTGGCCATCCAAACAGGTCCCTGCCAGGGGCTAACCACATTTACCCAGACCCTGATCTGGGGGACAGTTTCACAACCACCCTGCCCACAAAGGGAAACACAGCATATTTAAACAGTTCTTGCCAGCAGTGGGGTGGGAAATCACCTGTTTGCTGTTCCCAGCCACATTCATTGCCTGGCGTTCATTGTCTGCCACATTCACACCACAGGTGCTGCGTGTGTTGCCATGGGATTTTTCCAACGTTGCTCAATAACTGGGCGTGCTATTAGTTTTTAAGGAGGAGATTGAATTAGCTTCTCATACCTCAGTGGGCAGCCTCAGAGGCAGCTGCTGCAACCCTTCAGGGTGTGTGTCCCATGGCAAGTGTGTGCAGACTGTGCCACAGCCAAAGGGCCATCTGGGATATGTGTAAAGCGCCTTACAATCCAGGGAGTCTTCAGTAGCATGGGGGAAGACCAAGGATGGGGAATGCTTTCTGAAGTTTGGAGTCAGCATCCAGCCCAACACACTGAGCCCCCCCCTCCTTCTCCCTGTCCCCACAGCTGGTCTTACAGCCCTATCTCACTCCAAGGTCTTGCTAAAGTCATTACAAAACCAAAACCAATCAGCTGCACAACCTGTGACAGGAACGTGGGGCTGGCAACCCACACAGCCTCCCCTGCTTCCCTCTCTAGGAGCTGGGACTGCAGATGGCCGTGCAAATCCAGCCTATAAATGTAGGTGTCTATGTATGGTTTATTCAATCCTGGGGACTACTTTTTTTTAATGTTTATGCAGTGACCTTCAGTGTTTATTCTTAGCTTGTATAACAACAATACAACAGTTTACTAGGCTGCTTCCAAATATTTGACCTAGCAAATGATCAGTCCATTTGGAGACCAAGCTGAACTCAGCCAAGTCCTAAAATGCTGCCTCAAGTTACTACTTTCAGCCCTTAAAACCCAAACCCACAGCTGTGTCAGGTCCAAGCCTTTCTCTAAAGGGTAAGTCAATCGGCCTGTATTTTCCTACACACCCCCACAGGGACCATTAACATGGTGCCGCTGGCTTAACTGCCACAAAGGCTCCTGTACATTCAAAACCACTGAGATGTAAATCCTCCATTTCTCAAATCCAGCTTGCCAAACTTCTTTGTGGCATGCATTGCAAAGCCTCTGCCCACTTCCACACGGGTGCTTCCCAGGCCTCCTCAGTTCCACCAGACCCAGCCACACTGCAGGAAGAGGCACCCAAGGGCCAGGGACAGGCTGCACCCCCCAAAACCTCTGCAGAAGGTATTGCGCGGACAACACTGCTGACCCTGGGGCATTTTCAGACGGCAGCTCTGGGTATCCACAGCACCTGAGCAAGTCATCTTATAGCTGCTTCTTAGAGTTATACTTGCAAGAGTTTTTGGAGAAGGGAGAATGACTTAGGGTTGACTGCTGACTGACTGTCGTTCTAGCAGTGGCAACCACATAATGACCATCTGAAAAGGGGGAGAAATTAGATGGGGCCTGATCCAAAGCCTTTTCTGTTACTTCACGGAGAACAAGTTACTCCATGAATAACAACTGGTGAACAGAATGACATTCTAGAGAAATCTCTTGAAAAGAAGACAAATTTTAATTTCAAAGGTTTGCTTCAACATAAAGTCGTCTTTTTGGAAACTTCTTTCCCCAGTCAAACCAGGAGAATATTCAATCATTGCATAACGTGATTTCAATTCAAATACAGATCTGAAAGTTCAAGTACGAAATTACATACTTGGCCTTTTCACATTAATTAATCCAAATGAATAGAGTAACACACTGGCTTTCACTGGAGAACATCTTTGTGCTAGTGAGAACAGTAAATTAGAGCTGGCACAAACACCTTCCATATTCAGCATGAATAATAATATTCCCAGAGCAAATTTTCTCAGCAAACTTAAGGAAAGAGCTGATTCTTGATTCTTCAGCCCACCCACCACTTCTAAGATTTTAATAAGAGAGAAGTTAAAGTACTGGTAATTGATGAGCAGCCCCTGTGCTCCTCCTGCCCGATGCCCCAGCTCCAGCCCATCCTCTGACGTGACCTGCCAACAAAAGAGGTGCCCAAGCCTGTGCAATGAGTCCCAGTGCCAAGGCTGCCTTGCATATTGTATCACCTCTGCAGCATCCTCCTGCTGCCTCCAGCAGGACATTAGTCACAGCCAGTGACAGACAGGCTCAGGGCAGGAGCTGAGGCTCTGGGATGTGCTGCACCTCTTGGGTCTGCTCCGGATCTTCCCCTGAACTGGGGCCTGTGGGAAAAGCTCTGCCATGAGACCCACCTGAGAGCTGTAAGGACGCCATGGAAAAGGGAAAAATATACGAAAGGAGATGATGGGGATGGGAAAAGTCACAGCGATCAGCTGGAACTGCTGTGGAAGTAACTCCAACCTAAATCGAGATTTTCCTTTCATACAATGGAGACCAAAAGCAGCAGCCATACACAGACACCCGTTTCTGCTCAGCACTCACCTCCTTACCTGCAGACACAGCAAGTCAGAGCCAGCTGTGCTCCTGAGGAAGCAGGTCTAGTCCTCAAGCAGAGAAGCACAACAAGGAGTCATGTACACAGCAGCCAGGAAAAGCAACAGCCAGTGTCACCCTGTCCTAAAGTCAGTCTTGTTAAAAAATGCCACTCATTAAAAGTATCTGATACACAAGGGTGTTCACACTGTCTAACTTAAGAAACTCAGGTATGCAGGAACTCTTAAAATGAGCAGTCAGAGGCATCCTCTGGAGGTGTCTCTACTCTCCAGAAACAAAGACTTCTAAATTAAGTATGACAAGGTGGATGGTCCAAACGTTGCTTCAAGCTCCAGTTCCCTTTTCAGTCTCATAGGGCCCTGCTGGCAAGTAAGGTTGGACACTGTTCTGTAGACATTTTGCTCAACATAAATGTTTCTTTTAACACAAAATGAACAATGTTTAATTTATTCACATTACTTTCTTTACCATTTTAATTCAGCATTTTTGGATAAAAATTGTTTTGAAACAAGAAATAACCATTTAATTACTAAAATGTTACAACAAATGCTTTAGCTTAACATCAGAAAATTTAGCTGCTTCCACCCCTTTTTATGCCTTTTTTTTTTTTTTTTTTTTAGCTGGAAATACTCACTAAAGCTTAACTCATACGTATTAGAGACTCTGTTCCCTCACACTCTGCTTTTTGTTCACTTAATCCAGAAAACATTCCCTGCGATGGAGCTGTAGCACCTCAATGATTTCACTGGTACATCAGGAATTGTACTTGCCAAAAGAGCAAGAAACAGGAATTTACCTGAGACCTGGGAAGCTATTTTTGTTGATCACATAGCTGTCCAAACATGCCTTTTTTTCTCTGGGAAGATGTGACAGCATCCACAATACTTGTTCTTATAACATTCCAGGTGGAATTCGGAACGACAGCAGCAAAATGCTTTGGGAACAACTTGCACATCCTAAGGCACATACATAAGTATGTATAGGAGAGAGAACAGGCTTTCATTAGCTTGGCATCAGCATAATATACTAGAGAGCTGTTCATGTTGGGCTGGACTCAGTTTCCAGCAGGGACATCTGGAAGTTGCTGCCTGCCCAGAAGCAGATGCGACACATGAACAGGATGCAGCCACTCCCCTCACCAAAAATGGGCTCCCCATCGTGCGTGGAAAACCAGATCTTTCATTCTCCTTTCTGGAGCAACTACGTGGTCCACCACGGCCTGAACACTTCTTGCTCAAAGGCTACAGAGATCCCAAAGGGCTGCACGTCATGGGATGGGACTGGACTGTAACTGCAACTGCAGAGAGCTTGTAACAAATAAAAAATTCATTTATGTTTTAGAGGAGACACTGAGGTACCTCCCCTCAACTGCTAAGTTAAGAGGTTTCCAGCACTTCTTTAAGACAAAAACAAACAAACCAGAGCTTGGAAGTGGGTGCTCCTAGAGTTAGACCAACTTTGACTTTGTGCACTGTCTGGCAGAGCAAAACAACTGCCTGAGCCATGCTGCAAATGCGAGTATTAGAAAGTAAATTATATTAGATGCCAGCCATTATCACAGTGACCCATAATTTAGGGTTCCAACTGCATCTCTGACAGTCTTCCTAAAGCAGGTTTTACTGCCAAGCTTTTATACATGCCACTGTTCAGTCAAATAAAGCAGCCGTCTGCCACAGTGTGAGCAAGATTAGGAAGTAGAACTGACTTATTTTAAGTTGTCCTAAGAGCAAGGGGCAACAAATACAACCTCAGAAAATGAAAAACTGAACCAAGAGGGAAATTTTGAAAACGCAAAGTTTCACAACACAAGCTGGTTTTCTTTGCAGTGGACAAGTCTCAGTTGGGGGACTCACTGCTAACTAGATTTACTGTAATGCATCAATCACACTCTTAATATCAGCATTTCAGCCTTCAAAAGGCATGTCTGAAAGGCTCAGGTTTCCCAGAGAGTGGTGCACAGTTGCTTCCTCAGCCCAGTGCTGATGGAAGAAGAGGATTGTCAGGCAGAGCTGGCTAGGCCAGCCTGGGAGAAGAGGCTTTGGCAAACACAGTTACTGTAAGATGCAGCTTCCTTCAGAATCCCGGTGATGGAAAGAGCACTCATGTACTGAAGTGTCCTGGTTTGGACAGGTGTCTGCTAAGGAAGGCAGGAGTCCCCCTCCCACCCCGGAATGAAAAAAAAATGTAACTCCCTTCCTCCCGAACTATTATAATTTTGGAAATGAGGGGCTTTCAGGCAAATATATCAGAAATAGGAATAACAGGTCTTTACTTATATATATTATATATATGTATAACAAGGCAAAGCAAAAAAAAAAAACAACAATAACTAAGGCAGTAACAAGTAATAGGAATCAGACCGCAGTGACGGCTGCTGGGGCTGTAAGGGCACTTTCCCTTTTGCTGCAGCGACGGCCGGAGTTGACAAGGGCGCTCCGGAGCGAGGTCGGGGAGCACGGGGGAAACTTAACTTGCCCAAGCCGGGAAGGGATGGGAGGAAATTTCAGCAGCCCCTGGGCAGCCGGTCCTGGTGCTTTAGCAGGATTCCCTGGGAGCAGTAGGCTGGAAACGGCAAGGATGGATGCAGAAAAGTATCCCGGGTGGCAGGCGAGATGCACAGAACTCCGAGGCCGCAGCCGGAGACTCCGGGACCCCTCGGCAGGCAAGGGGTGGTGCCGGCAGTGCTGTGTCTCAGCGAAAGCTCCAAAAGCAGCGGTGAAGAGATGGCAGAAGTAGGGCAGGGCAGAAGGACAAAGACAGCAGAAAACACGGCCTCGTAGCGAGATGAACTCTCTCCGCCGCCGCTGCAGTCTCTGCCCCCTCCAAACGCCAGGAGAGCAATGAATCTCAAGCACTCTACCCCACCTCTTTTTTTCCAGTTCTAAATCTCCAGATGTCTCTGCTCCCCCACCTGAGAAAACGCCACCAAGACCAAAAAAAGGACAATTGGGCCCCTCCCTTGTGGCTGGCTAGGTCCTTTGTTTTTCTTAAGTACCCCAGCAATCGCCCCTTAACATGGGGAAAAAATTCCTTTGAGAGGAGAAAAGAACACATGCACACACAAAAAGAAAACCTTCTCAACCCCCAACAGTACTGAAGAGTTAAATGCAAAATGCAGCAAAAATGACTGTAACAAGTGAAACATGAACTTCCTCTCTGATTGACCAGAGACTAATTGTGGAAAGAGGAACAGACAAGTTCAGGAAAAATATTCTGACACTTCCCTACCAGAAGGATGAAACAGGGGGAGAAAGCCCGGGAGGGCACTAAGGGACCCCCATGGCTGTGTGCAGTGAGGAAAGGAAAAACCCCAAAGACCAGCCCTGCAGAGCAGCTAGAAGGCGACTACAGGCTTAGGTCACACTGGACACATTTCTGTGCAGAAATCCAGCAGCTTAAGGAGCAAGGCTGAGCACAAAGATCCAATGCCCACTAGCCACCCAAGCAGCAGAGGTATCTGGCTGCTTCACAGACCTCAGCTGGGCAACTTCCCCACACAGGCTGCCCTTGGGTCTCCCAGGAATGTGCAAGGAGAGGGAAGAGCCCTACAGAGCCTGCAGGCATGGGCAGCTCCCCAGCAGGTCAGCCACATCCCCACGGAGCTCTCCCACCACCGTGGGGAAAGGCCATCCCACTGCAGCATCCTCCCATTGCCCAGCTCCTCGATCCCACTGGGCTGGACCCTCCAGCTGCTGCCTCCGATGAGCAACAGTTTTGTGGAGGGCACGTGCTTCTCGTTCCAAACAAACACACGCTTTACATATCAGAGGTAAAAGATTTTATTATCCCATGGGTTTTCCTAAGAAGTAAGATTCCCACCAGACAAAATATACAAAGCATCTTATGTTTTCTTCCTAGACAACTGCATTCTCATCCTATGGAACAGTGACCACATTAGTTCACCTAAAGAACCAAGGTTTGTCCTTACAGCTGCGGGATTGCACAGTTAGCATATCCAATGACCAGTTAAATCATGCAGAACCAGAGGGGAGGGGAAGAGGCCTGTATGCTCACCTGAGTGCAGGCTTAGGCTTCTAGAAATGAAGAGAAACGCAGGGCTTAAATTTACCAGTTACTTCCATTAAGTGAACCAATTCTCTGACCCACTTCTTGTCATCCTCTTGGCAATTAACGGCTGGGGCTAGTAGCAAGTTATTGCTGGGAAAACACAATGCTAGAGAAGTAAATACCCATCTGGCAGTGGGAAACTTTCCATACCAACTCCTGGTAATTCTTCATTTCACATCAAGCTTAAAGCAGAATGAAACGGAAGTGTCCTCCTCTACTTGATAGAAATTAATGTTTACAGCTGACTATGTTTATATAAAATAATAAATACTCAGCCTCTAAGGACATACTAATTCCTATTGCATTACATGACTAGCCTGAGATCCTGATTTGTTTTCACATAATTAACTCATAGAATTAACACTCGAAAGTTTAAAAGATATTAATTTTGCATTTTGGTTCTGCTGAGTTAATGATTGTACCTGCATTTACTTTATCCTTCCTCTTCCAAAACAACAAGCTCATTTCAGCAGATGGTGAACAAGTCCAGATTTGCTGGAAACCAATTAACAAGAATGTGCCAAGTTGAAACTCACCCCATTCTTTCAAGCCAAAAAACTGCCTGCATTTCAAGAACCTAATTAGTTTTAACTATATGGAACAGAGGGAAGAATATTTAATTACTCTGCAATTCTTCTGTCTGATGATCAAGAGAAATGCAGTTTTGTTCAAACAATTTCT